>VXAA01007012.1:758886-800330 GCA_013399115.1 Anseranas semipalmata
TCCTTCCTTCCTTCCTTCCTTCCTTCCTTCCTTCCTTCCTTCCTTCCTTCCTTCCTTCCTTTCTTTCTTTCTTTCTTTCTTTCTTTCTTTCTTTCTTTCTTTCTTTCTTTCTTTCTTTCTTTCTTTCTTTTAAAACTTGGGACAATATGTGTATGGGTGGGAAAATATTTTAAAAGTTCTCACGGCCTTTAACTGTGGTCTTGGAAATCGACCAATGTAATCATTAGACTGAGAATTAAAGCTGGATTTTGACCACATTGTGTGATTTATATTTTAAACAAAGTAGGATCTGTTATGATTTAGGAGGCAATATTGGTGTCTAGGACCTATCTCCCTGTTACTTGCCATCATCTGCCTTGCTCTACTGAGTCTTTTTATTTCCTTGGTATCGAGTAACAGATATTGGCAACACAATAGATTAGCTGAGGGATAATCTTTTCAATCACACTGTAATAACACGCTTCTTCTTCAAATTAAAAACATACCCTTATCTTATCCTTTTCTTCGGTTTTATCACTTTTATCCATTACACATACATTCAGAAAAAGTCCCTATATTTATGTATTTGTCTGCTTCTGTTTCTAGTCCCAGACTAAACTGTAATTGCCAGGAATTAATGAAAATAAAGATTCAACTTTGGGTCATGTTTTAGGTGAGTTGTTTCATTTGAATGTCTTTTCTTGCCAGACTTTTAACTAGAATTTGTCTTTCACTAAATGAGATGGATTTGGGGAAGATTCCACAAATGAGGCTCACATTTCTGGGTGAAAATTTTTATCCAAGCTATGCTCTTGCAGAACATCTTTTGTGTTAAAAAGCTTGTGATGCCCATCACAGGGACCTAAGACATTGGAAATGACTGTGGTGCATCAGTACAGGATTTACGGTGATGTGGTGTACTGGGAGACATACTGTGAGATGCGGGGCATATGGAATAGATGTGCCGTGGACTTTTCTGACTAATCAGCTATTACCTGTTTGCCAGCAACCACAGTGGTCTGGTATAATCATCCAGATGTATTTCAAGCTTTATGTTCCCAGGTTTATGGCTGAATCTGAATTTTATGGTTTGTGCCCATCTCTAAAATTAATTTACAGGAACACAGAAAGAAAGTACCTTTGCTTTTCCTTCCAGTTTGAGTGCAACATTTTCACTTTATTGTGAGGCACAGTGGCTGCTTACAGCTTCTGTTTTAGCCCTGTAGTATTTTGGCATTCACAAGACTATGGAAGGCTTGTTTTAAAAATCCAATCTGCAGTGGTGGGAAAGTGGCAAAACTTGGGAACGTGTGCACTTTTCTTTTTCTTGTAATTGTTTTGGTGTGATTTGTAGGACTTGATCTACAGCTGCTTGTGGTTAAATGCTATTTATTAAAGGTACTCTAAAGCAAAAAATCCAAAAACACAGATACTAACTGCTCTGCCCGATGTAATGTTGTCATTTTAATAGTAAGTTTGTCTGAAAGTTATGTTTTTCTTTTTTAAATCACACAGGCGAAAATCAAGAGTAAGCATATCAAAATCAGTTCAGTAACAATTTCCGGGTGTGATTAGAAACTTATGCCTTTTACAATTTGTATGTAATATCATGATGCTTTTTTCACTTCTTACTATCATGGTGTAGGAATTGTTTGCGTGCCTGAATGTAGAAACTTCAGCACATAACAAGCAAGAGTTAAATTAAGCAACATGTTCTGAAAAGAATAAGGACAACAAGTAAATTTAACAAGGATGTCTTACTGAACTCCACAAAGTGGCATGTGAGAATTATCTTTCAGAAAATGTTAGGGACTGACAGAGAGGATCTGATTCTTAAATTGCATTGGTTGATCTGAAAATTCAGCAGAGAAACTGAATTCAGCAGAGAAGCATACCATTCCTTGGCATGCTCACTATCTCCAGGATTTTTTATTTGGTGATTTATTTAGATTTCATCAGAGTTATTTCTGTAGAAACAGAGTTCTCCTTCTGGAGAGACCTGTTGCTTTACCTCTTTCTCAACTGGAAATGGCTTTTCAAAATGGAAGGCATCAAAGCCTTCAAACCGTCAAAGATACCAAACATATGGGTTTGAAGGGCACCAAAGAAAGATGAGAAACTGAAGTAAGAGGACTTGGGCTGGAAGAGGACATGCTTATCCTCATTTCTGCTTCCACCCAGAAATGTAATTCTCATCAGCAAAATACTCTGGAGAAAGAGTAAAAGTATAAGCATTCTCCAGAGATAATGTGGAAAATGAGTAAGAAATATTGCAAACTACCTTGAATGGCCCAGAGCGATCCTGGAGCAGGACAAATCTTGGGAAGCGGAAAGTTTTGAAGTTCTGAACTGGCTGGAGACTGGAAAAGAAGCAGAAGCTCTAGGTTTCTTCTGTCACAGGAACCCAGAAAAACCCTACATATAATGCAAGAAGTTCAGGGGATTTTGGTACCTTGCTACCACAAAAAGGTAAATTAACCAACTGGTAAAAGGAAATTCAGCACCTGCTGCAAAGGCAGCACGGTAAGAGGTAAAGGATATCGCCACTGAGCTTAATCCAGCTCCCACTGAGTTCCTTGGGAATTGAATTCAGCCTTTTCAAGTCAGAGAAAAGGAAGTTTTCTAAGCTGTTCTCAATGTTTTTATTACAACAAACAAAGCTACTGGGTAAGGCATAAGCAAAGAAACAAACAAACAAAAAGAACCAGATACAGTAATTACCAGCAGTGTATGAAGTTGTCTAGCAGCAGGCAACAACAAAAAAATGCACACGTCCTCTGCTGAATCGCTAAGCATTGATTTCAGCAGCGTTTGTGACCCTGCTGCATCTGCTTGCCACATACATTGTGCAAAGGAGATTTACTAGACTGAGTATTTCAGGAAAATGGACTTAAGTGCCAGGTTTCTAATATTCTTGGGAATAGAAATCAGGCAATCTGAGGAGTTTTAAGGGCCAGATTTTCTATGATTAACCTCCACAGGCCACTCTGAAGAAGCTGGGACCTGGCCTGTGGTCACTGCTGACAAGGAGCACAGAGAGTTTAGCAAGAGCCACTTCACGGAGGCTGCAGCACATGAAGACAAAATCTTGAGCTAAGTAACATTTTCCACATGCCATTTAGTTACCAGGGCACTTGAGAAAATATCTTTGAGACCATTAAGCAAACTTGAAAAACTGGAGAAAACCACTGAATTCATACCCTGCCCTGGATTACATCCTAAGCTCTTTCCCTATCACCTGGCTAAAGAGAACCTGGAGTACCTCCCGCCTGTGATTTCATGCTGTTTGAGTTTAACCACATGGGATATGCTGGGAATTAACTCCAGCACATCCCACCACTTCTGCGACCTCGAATTCAAGGGGCAGTGGGAGGTTTCCTGTGGTCGCACTGCTTCAGTAGCGCAGGGGCTTAACAGCCACCAGAGACACCAGTGAGATAATGGAAAAATCTTGGGCAACCCTAAAGTTCTGGGAGAAACCAAGCTGGACAAAAAAACAAAACAAAACAAAAAAAACACCAGCTTTGCTCTCTCCAGGGCATTTACACTGCCAAGTGAATTATTTTACGTCCACCTATGATGTGAGATCATTGTGAAATGTAGCTCACTTGCTAAACAGTGTTTTGATGTGTTGTTCAGGACACAGGGAAAGAGAAATGGACTGCATTCAATCTCTATTAAAACAGAGAAATGTCTTCTGTAGAATTTATTTTCAGAAGCTTTGCACTAACTTCGTTTTCTTGTTAGCTGAAATTGCTAGTGAGCCAGTTTTGGTAATGATGCTAAATGTGTTCATGGAATAAATGTGTCTGTCTGTCTGTGCTCAATGAATTGTCTGTTGTTGTGTCAGCTCAGAGAGAACAAATCTTTACTATGGGATCTGAGGATCTGGGATTATGTCCTGGTGATAATTCACGTGGGAAAAATATTATATGATATATAATTACAAAAAGACAAATATACAGGAAGATAGCATGAAAGTGTTACAGGTAATTAGAATTGCAGGAAAAAAAGGAATTCATAACCTGCAAAAAAAATCTGATGTTAATATTTGTGATTGTTGAAAATTGAGGCAAAAAAAAAAAAAAAAAGATATTGACTCTTTTGGGAATCAAAATTCCAAAAGAATTATCCTGGAAATATGCATTTTGAGACATTTTTAATATCATCATGAAACACTCTGAGAAATAAATTAAACTGATCCAAAACACACTGGCTGACCAGTAAAACATGTTTCCCTGTCATGGTACACTGCAGTTGAAGACTGGGAGCATTACATTCCTGTTTTTTTCACAAGGTCCCAATTGCACTACATCCCTTATAGCATATCTGTAATGACATGGACATGGTGCCCACAGCAATCCTCTCCCTGAAGGAGGAGGTACAGGCCCATGGGAGGTAATGGGACACTAAAAGGCAATTTGGTTTAAGCTGGAACTGCCTCACCATGAATGTTCTAGGTCAGTCCAGCAATCTGAGGAATTCTCATTTGGCACAAACCCAAGCAACAGAAAGTCTTTAATGCTGATACCTGTGACAGAAAAAAAAAAAGAGAGAGAAAATTTTGTCAAAAATAAGAAGAAAATCTGGAAAAAAATCAACATTGTGGAAAGTGCATTTTTAATGTGAAAGTCACCCTAAGGAAGGGTTACCAAGATGCTGCCTGGTCAGTCTCAGGGTGGTAGCCCATAACGCCAAGGAACTGGAAGCTTTAACACTCATGGGGATAGTCTTTTTTTTTTTCCACATGTTCTCCTGTGTGTAGCATGCATTGTACAGCCTAAGGAAAGCTGTATCTTTAGAAGAATATTTGAAAGACTTGAGGAGTATGTGTAGAGAACCTGAGCTTTACACAGATTGTAAGAGGGACTGTGTTGTTTAGGCTAAAAATAAAGTTTAGTGCTGGATCCTATCTAACCCTGCAGCCTTGTCTTGAGCATCTTCTTGAATGTGAAGCCTGAGCTGTAAACAGCACATCGAGGTGCATCATTACTGGGGTGCATCATTACTGATGGGTCGTACAAGTACACATGGTGGATTTCGGGTCAGCCCAGTTCAGCATGTTGTTCCCATCTCACAAAAGCTTGAAGAGGTTGGGACAAGGTTAATTTGGAGGGTGGGGAAAGTTGTCTCAGCTGTAGCCAATTGAAGGAAAATCTGCCATGTCTCATGCTCTCTTTCAGTGAGACAAGAACTGTATGGGATATTGAACTGCCTCTAAATGAAATATTGGCGTTAAACAAGCTGTTGCACTGATGCTTCTAGGAAGTTAGGCTTAGGGCTGCCTGGCTGAATTTCTTTAACCAAGCTAGTGCCTCTCAACAGCACTACATTAATGCTGGTTTTATTCATGTTTCTGTAATTGCATAGCACCTTGTTTGCTATTGTGTATCTGTCGGTGCACTCCTGTCTCCAATAACTTTTCTGTTTTCAACCAAATCTGACATTGGAGTAGAAGTTTCTAGGTATTTGCCAGCTTGTTAGCTGTGAAATATCAAACAGAGAGCTACACAAAACATTATAGCTGTCGATATGTGGTGGCTCATTTGCAAGGTTATGCCATTGCTGGTCACTCAGTATTGCCCTCACTTTCCCATTCCTCACTGAACCCTGCCTTTAAAAGCAGGATGAAGAGCAGAAGCAGTTTCTGCTAGGAGAGGAAACTGTAGGAGCTGGAGGGACACATGTGAGGGAGTGCAAAGACACAGCCTTTCACTGCTCACAACTGTGGCTTCTAGCACATCCCACTGTCAGCGTAACTGCTTCTAGAGCTGGAAGGCACAGCGGCTGAACCAATGCATCACACCTAGGGCTCAGGGAAAGGAAAATATCTGCACTGCTTAACAAACTTTGTGAAAAACTGGTGACTTTCTGCTTATGATTACTGCAAACTTATGTGGGAAAAATACTTTCAGAAGTGATTTTATTCCTTAAAAAAGGACTTAGTGCTCCATAGTTACTAGAGGGACACAGGCCAGCTTTTGTTTTGTCCCCCCTACTGCTCTCCACTGCTTCACACACTCTTGAAAGCATTTTGCTCTGTCATTACTGACAGAGCGTTTCTCTTGTTTTTCCCATTCTGTAGGTACAGTGCTTTTTCTTATGAGTTACATGACAGAATGTTTTGCCTCTGTGGGGTTTCTTCTCCACCCACCTCTTAGTCAAGAATAAGACCTGTTTAGGTGACTGGTGCTGTTTCTGTTAGCTATGTAGTAGAAGCTGTGTGGTACACTTTCCGACTTCTTTCAAAACTTTATCCAATGGGTGGAAGATACTGCCAAAAATGGAGAGATGAAAATAAAATGAATTAAATTCTTTAAAAGTCCTAGCTACCCTTCCACATGGATGACCTTTGCATAGCCTCAGGAAAACTTTGCACTCAATTTTGTTCTTTGGTGCAGCTGTGTACAAAATGAGTTGCAAAAATACTAAATGAAAATGGCAGGTATAGATGCCTCTGCTGCCCACATTTGCAGGTGACTGCAGTGGTGTGGAGGCCATGATGAGTCGTGTTCTAGAAGAGTACTCAGGGGCTGCTTGTGTCTTCAGCCTGTAAGTAAAATTCTACCTGTCATGTCACAGGAGGTTCCCCTGACTTCATATTTTTTCATTCCCTCTCTATTTATTTGTTTTTAATCTGCTCACACTGCCTTTCTGAGTTTATAATTTCTTTTGTTGTTGTAGTTCTTGTTTTCTCCTGCCTATATTTTGCTTCCATTTTCACAACTCAAATGAGAATTAAATAGCTTTCCATTTGAACCTTTGCTCTGTGACACTTGAACAAGCTAGGAATTACAGAACATAGATGTGTCCATTCCTTGATGTTTTTCATTTGGGTTCTTTCTGTACATTCTCAAGGACAGTGAACATTAAATGCAGTATGGCCAAACTTAAATATTTAGGTTGTTTAAGAGACCATCAGAAATTGCCTATAAAGTTGATTTCCTACTGGAAATATCTCTGGGGGAAGGTTGTTGGGAAATGATGTTCTTTAATGTGGTAGACAGAGAACATTCACAAAGTTAAGCAGCAAATATATTTGACCAGTTGATTTCAGTAAAGGTCAATCCCTGCATTCCATTCTACACTACTGTGTGAATTATCCACGAATGTTGAATTGGTTTTGTAGAAGAAATAAGTAAAAGCATGACAGTGGTCACCAGCTGACCTCTGCTCCAAACTGAACTGTGTAGTTAAGGATGCAATGGGGAAAAAAAAGTCTTTTCCCAACTAGAATTTGATTGTGAAATAAATAAGAGGCTACTTCCATGCAAGTTCATGAGCTAAAAGTAAGAAGAAAAACTGGACATGCATCAAGAAACATTTTTAAAGTTTTTAATAACCTTATGGCCAAGTCTAAGACTCTGCTTCCATTTCCATGGCCTGTATAGAGTCATGATGATTGAAATTGGCTACACTGGGCTTTTTGCTTTCAAGGAAAAAAATAATGCAGCAGTATACATTTTTTGACTATCCCAGATTTTTTTATTTTTATTTTTTGTTCCAATAATTCCCAATTGACTCAGCATTATGAACTTTTATGTACAGTTTTGGTAGGATCTAACCAGCTAGAAAAATTTAGGTAGTGTTTGTGCTAAAGAGCAACTGCACCTCTCCTCAGGTACAGGTGCTCTGCAGTGTTTGCAGGCATGCTCAGGGGCACTGCCCTGCTCAGCCTCTGTTTATACACCCTGCTTTGCTTTGGAAGGAAATCTGTGGCATTAGCAGGGAACAACCAAGATGTTCTGCAAGAGGTCGGAGGCCAGGTCTGTGGGTAAGCTGATGGGTCATACCTGTCCCACAGCACAGACACAGACCCTTAGGTAGAGGGAGTTCAGAGTAAGCATGCTGATGCCCATTGATGCCAGTAAAGGATGCTGAAGTAGCTGTGCATCTTTGTGCCAGCTAGAGAGCTGAGCCAGGAGGAACCCAGAACAAAGCATTCTCCTAGGTGGAGCTCCTCCTTACAGTCATAAGTACCTCTGAGTGACCAAGTGAAAAAAGAACTAGGAGAATGAACACATCAGTTGTTGTCCAGGATGCTTACCTAGCCAGCCTGGACTATGAGGAGGGTAAGTGAATGAGAGATGGAACTATGTTCATTACCCACAGAGTGAAAAAAAAAAAAAAACCACTACATTTTGGTATCTGCTTTGGTGAAGAAAAGTTAGAGCTCATGCACTCTGTCTTGTACACAGCACTCCTTGCACCTGTATCTTGCTGAGAAAGTGAGTAATATGAATAGAGGCTTTTATCTTGTGAGCATTTTTATGTGCGTTTAATGTAGTTGTAAGGCTATAATGGCCTTATGAAACATTTTCATTCAGTATTCTATAATCCAGCAGCTATTCTATAACAGAAATATTCTATATGTGCAGAAGGTGTAACCCCATTTTTATACATACAAATCTGTTTTCAAGAATTCTTGTTAAATAAAATTATATAGGTTTGTATCAGAATAAAATCTCTGTGTTTTAGCTGACTGTACATATTTTATGAGAGGTAAGTGGTGTCCAGTGCCCCCCACCCTGTTCTTTTCCTTTGGCTTTAATTTCATTTGCTTTATTCAGACCTTAGGTCAAGAATTTTTAGATTTAATATGTATCCTGATGGGAGTTCTAAGTACATTTTTGAATCTGGGAATTTAGAAGTGTGCCTCTGTTTGATGTATGGAGATGTATGCCTGCAAAATCTCAACCTGAACCATTCAGACCTGCAAGGTCTTACACTTGTGATCGCGCACTTTTGCTAGTTTGTGCATATGCCTATCGTTCCCTTCGATTTCAGCAGCTGGAGGAATTTAATGTCTGAATATGCTGTTCAGGATTGAACTGGAGGAACCCAGGCTTTATGAATGCTGCCCTTGGTTCACAAAATGTTATCAAATGGTGAAATACAAGTGCCCTGTTCTTTTATTCTCTGTCATAGGTGCTACTGTAACAGAGTTATGTACATGCCTTTTCTCATAACAGCATCCTAACCATGCCTCTGAAAGAACTGAAGTCTTTTAGATCAGCAAGTTTTGTCTTTATAATGCCCAGGGAGCAGAAGGTTGCTGTTCTTCAAGTAAAAGCAAAACAAATTCCTTCTTGTAATTAAGATTGAACACATGGTCATTATTTCCACCCCTTCTGTGTTAAAATACTGTAATGCAAGACAGCAGCATGTGCTTAATAGTGTTTCCCCAGCACCAATACTAGGATTGCCTAGCTCTTCTTCTCTCAGCACAGACAGGCGAGACTGTAGGCACCTCTTACTGGCTGCGACTGAGCTATGCCACACGATGCAAAATGGCTTCTGCCAGCAACGCTGCAAATCTGCTTTGTTTAGCAGAGAAGCACTTCTGTAAGAAGCTTGATAAATTGTCTTGTCGCACTTGGATTAAACTATTGATTTACCAACACTCTTTGTATGTTGACCCAAGAAAACATAGTGGATGCTATTTAGAATATTACAAAACCTCTGCCATATGCATGTTGTCTAGCCTACACTTCAACCCTATCATCTTTCAGCAGATTGCTTTAGACAAGAGATCTCATGGGCAGGGAATCTGCAATGCATATAAGCTTACTTGCTCATTTAATACAAGAGAGTCCTAGACACTGACCTTGTCTATAGCTTCCAGCTTGGCAGGGCTGTAACACTGCAAAGACCTGCAAATCCCTTTTTAACAAGGCTACCTGAACCCAATGGCCCAAGTCCAAGCAGATGAAAACTTGAAGATGTCCAACAGACCAGTTGCTTACACTATTAAGTAGAAAATTGCCTGACGCTGCACATGCTGGTGTCTGCTTACATGATCCAGTACCAACCCCCAGCATAATAGTGTGTCTGTTGTCAGTTCCCAAAACACTATAAGTATTGTTATTTCATTAGTGAACTGTGGGAAGGTGTTTTACATGGCAGATATGGAAATACAAGCATTTATTCAGGATGCCTCACGATTTGAAGCGAAAAAAATATTCCATCAAGGTGGATTTTAATTCTAAAAGTTTGAAATAGGCAACTATTTGTCTTTGGGCTAGAGGGTCCAAAAAGTCTCCACATGAATGAGAATGAGTTTCTTTGTCCATGTGATTGTATCATGACATTAATGTCTGAAGAAGTTTGTGATCTATAAGGTGTTTGGGGAGTCCCTGGAGAAGGCAAGGTGTGGTGCTGTGTTCCCACCAACTTGTTTCCAAAGCCCTTTCCCTTAGACCACTAGTGAACACGGGGACTGGATACAGAAGTGGGCACTGTGAGCAACTGGCTGCAGTGGGGCTGCTGATTGCCTACAGGAGTTTGCTGCATTATGATAGCAGCCTTCCCTTAGCTGAGATCAACATTTCCAGTAGCTTCAGTGTAAGCAGGACTCATCTCAGTGTATTTGATATTTCTGGGCCTTTTAATCACTTTCATAACCACTGTATGAGCTGTTTCACAGAAATGCTATTGTGCATCTAATACCAGCAAACAATATCAAATTTGAGGAAAAAAAAAAAAATTAAGAACATGCACTTGGGCCAAGGGCAAAAGTAGGTAATGGCCCAGAAGTAGGTAATGTCTATGCGTCAGCTGCAGTTCAGCAAAACTATATCAATTAGGGGTTACATTTTAGTGGAAATAAAAGCAAAGATCATTCCCAACTCTGGTTTATGCAGACCAACAAAGTTCAAGGTGGTGTCAGTTTTAAGTGCATGAGATTTCTAGAAAAAGACTTTGCTCTTGTCCTGCCTAGAAATAGCTTGTGTGTTACAAACTATACCATGTTTTACTTCGTCAGTGATAAAGAAGAAGGAATTCCACAGAAATGTACAGTAGTTACATTTAAAAGCAATAGCTCAGTAACTTGGCAAATTTGTTACTCAATTGCCTATTATATATATATTTAAATATTTCCAGGACCAGGGCCTCCTGCAGTGCTCAGACCCGCGCCCCCCCCCCCCCCCCCCCCCCCCCCCCCCCTTTTTTTTTTTTGTGCTGCCTCATGCATGATGCAACTCAGCTTCTATCATGTCAGGTCAAATGATGTCCTATTGTAGGATGTGATATTCCCTCGTACACTGTGCAATGTAACAACCTCTTCAGCTTTTAAATAGAGACAAGTACTCTTGAAACCTGGATATTTTGCCACATTTTTGTTTAGAGATTTGGAGTGCCTGTTGACATAGCAGTTAGTCACATATTAAGACTTCATATAAAAATAATAAAGTGCAAGAACTCAGCACCCACAGTGGATACTGTTAAAATTGCCACCCTTTTGTTAGCTTTACATTCAGATCAATTAAAAACCAAACAGCTGAAGTCCCTGCAGAATCACCAAACGCTAAGCCAAATAAACTCCTCTTAAGTCACCTTCTGAAGCTCATGGAAGGTGTCCTCCAACAGATATATGAAGGGGAGGGTTTCCAGACAAGAATGCTTGTGTAAGAAAGCATGGCCTCTGAGCCTGCTAGCTCCAGAGACTGACAGCCAGAGCTGCTCAACTGCATTTATCTAGGTAGGCTGGAGGGGGAAAGTCACAGATGTATAGACAAAGGTGGTGCCCTTTGTGCAGCAGGCTCTGAAAAATTCAGGGACATCACCAGCATCTTGAGCTGTGCACAGAAGAGGAAAGAAAGCAAGTGTGGGAGTGGAAGACAGGATACCTGTGTGTGCAGGAAGCCCCTGGCAGGCAGGAATGGAGGTGGTGTGTAGTTGCCATATCACTGCTGTTGATGTGAAATTTCTGCATGTATCCCAACCACATGTAACAAAAGAACCCCGACTAAAGGTATAGCAGGTATGGTTTAGTTTGCAAATCCTATTTTGTAATGTGAAACATGCCCAGCATTCTAGCCTCTAGGCACAAGAAATTAAACTCAGGAATGAAAATCAACAACCTGTGACTGTGTGAGATTAGAAACACTGCCCACAAATTACACCAAACATTACCAAAAGAAAAATAAAAGCAGTCAATCAAACTGTTGCTGGGCAACCAGCAGATAACTCATCATATAGAAGGGAATTATGCTGCTTTGTTGTCCGCAGTCACCAATATAATGATCTCCGAGCAGACTCCATCCTGGCTTCAGCCTTGCAGCTTCAGCCTTGCAGGTTCTTTTGGTGCACAGATATTGTGAGACAGTCGATACGTGAAGACAGATGGGCAAAGTACCAGTAATGAAAAACACTGTCTGCTAAGTTTTATGGAAACTAATGCAAAAGGATATTCAGAAGCAAAGTCTAATTAGAAGAGCTGCTTGCTGGTGTGTAGCTTTCTGGGTCCTTGCTGTTCCTTATTTAGGCAGTAAGTAAAACATTTCCCAAAGTAAGGAGGGAAAATATTTCTCATGGAGAGGGCTGCTTTTTGTCTGGATTTCATTTTCTGCTTTTGAGAATAAGGCAGGGTAAATGATTTGATCTTTGTAGGCTGACTGCCAATTAAAAAAACTCCACCAAATTCCAAATACCCATGCTGTACTTCCCAGAACAGCTGTTGAAATTTTTGGTAGTGATAATCTCTGTCTCTGAGTCAATGGATTACATAAATACCCCTTACAATGGAGAACACAGGAGAAACAGGATTCCTTGCCTCAAAAGGTTCTTCAATCAGCTGTTGAACATATTTTTCTGAAAGATCATAAACCTTTTCTTCAAGCATGTCCCAATTATACTTTTCCACCATCTCTGTTCTTTTCTGGTTGACAGTCTTCATAGGTAATTTTGGATGTTTCCCTCCCTAAGGAACTTAAGGGTTCTAGATAGTATGATTTCTTTCTTTCTTTTTTTTTTTTTTCTCATTTACATAATTTTTAGTGACATTCAAAATAATTACTCCTTATCATTAATGCCACTGCTTTTCATGCTATCTTTCTAAATTTCACAGACAGTCTTTTTGTCTCCTCATCTTAACTTTTTGTACTGGTCAGATTTGAGTATGCTTTATGAATCTTTTATATTACTGGGCATTTTAACACATGCATTTTGCAGCTGTGCTCTCTTCCATCTTTCCTCTAGTACTTTGCAAGAGAATAAAGGCATGGCAGTTTTATTGTATTTACCTCCTGTTGCTCTGTGTGAGTGATTGGAGCCATTTCTACCATACAAGTGTCACCAAAGCTGTATGTCCACCCTTCCTCACACAAGAAGGAATGAAGTCCAGGTTTGTGTGGCTGAAGGGAAGAGGCTAGATGCACTTATGTCCTTGCACAAGACCAGTTCAAATGCCCCTAGTGCCAACAGTGACAGGTTTTGTGCAGCTTGCAGTTTTGTGCAGTGCACACTCTAGAAGTGTTTCCAATTGCACTGACAAATGGACCTTGCCATGCAGCCATTCAGGTCATACTCCCATGCCAGTTGTGACTGGTTTTGAACTCAGACATTTGGTATTTGAATACTTCAACACTAATCTGATTTTCACTTAAGAAAGAGAGAGAGAGAGAGAGAGAATGCTATTTGTGCATGGTCATCATACAAACATAAATTTTGCTGAGTCTCTTCAGGGAAGGCTTGGCTCAGGCAGGTACAAATACACCAGAGAAGGTTAGCACAGACCCCACACTCCAGGCTTACTGCTGCTGCCCTTTACTCAGTCACCCACAGCTACAGTAATTGGATCTTTAGGTACAGGTTAATGGGATAATTAGCCAAATGAGATCAAACTAGTATGCTGTGTAGAAATGGATGGTTGCTGTCTCACAGCCACCTGTTGTATGCCACTAGGGCAACCTGCATTTCTTTTCAATGGGCAATAAAGTAGGAAATGAATTAGATGTGGGTGATACTGCCTACTCATGGTGGTGAGGACAGCTTCACTTGTATTTCATTTTAAAAAGCAAATAATATAATTAGCAATTGTGGCTGGAAGCATATTGGCAGGAAGGGCTTTTGCTCATTGCTCTCTTGAGGCAGGCCAAGTACTCAAGCCTCAACAGCCTCCATTCGAGGCCATTCCTAGGGAACAATGCTGCCAAGAGAAAGGCTGGCTGCTAAACTGTCCTCATACAGAGGACCCTGAAGACTCCTAATTTTTGGTAATTTTGTACTAGAACTGAAATAGACAGTTTGGGTCACTCAGGGAGCTTGCATATGGACCTGCATTTCCTCTTAGTGCATGGTTGACATGGAGGTGACCCATGGATTGCCTTGCTAGGGTGAGGGGGGACAAGCACACATTCAGACCTAAACAATTCCAGGAATCTTCTTAAAGGAAAAAAAATAGGTTTTAATTTAGGTTTCTAGGACTACCACGAATGCTTTGCATTCAGAGATCACTTTTTTCATCATGGCTTTAAAGGTCTTAGAGACATGAATGGACATATGATTCTGTGATTCTATGATATATTCTTATAAGAGTGTGGGCAGAGACTTTGTCCTCCCTGCACTGATGGATAAAGAAGTCCACAGAGCAATTTTTAACCAATGCTAGAAAGATATTTTGTGGTAGAGTTAGGAATGCCATCCCAGTCTTCAGACTTTTATTACTGACTCAAGAGGCCATCTTCTGCAAACTGAATGATTCATGCAGAGTGGTTTGAAAGGAATGTGTTTGAAAGAGCTTCCTGTCTATTTGTCACAGTTTATGGCTTTTTAATAACAAATCACAATTACAGTGAATTATTAAGCCAGAATTCCCCATAAATCTTTTCAAACTGATCTCTATTTATATCCTGGGGAGGAACCTGTTTGCTGTTTTTGTTCATTCCATTGTTATTAATTCACAGATTATTATTAGACAGCTTTTAAAAATTTAAAAGGGTGTCAGAGAGAGGATTTTGTTTGCGAACTCATGACTTTTTAACCTTTTTTTGCTGTGACAGAGGGTCTTCATGGTTTACGTTGCAGGCTCCTTTATGGAGTGTGGAGACTTACTACTGATGGTGTACACTTGCACCCAGGAGCACAGTATCTGCCAAGCAGCAGACATGACTCCAGCATGATACATCCAGCCAGCTGTAAACCAGCCCAGGAAGGGGGTAAACTTGCTGATGAAGTCCAGCACAGTTGCAGCCAGCCTGCCAGTAGCACAAACTAACTTAAAATTAGATCAAATATCTCCATCCTACATCACAGTCACATCTGAGATTACAGTAGACACACAGACTAGATCCACTTTTTTTCCCATTTGCTGCAATTAGAAAAAGTAGCTGTAAAGGAGCTAGGAGTAATGTGACATCTGTGCAGAAAAACATCCTGAACAGCCAGCATGGCTTCACCAAGGGCAAATTGTGCCTGACCAATCTGGTGGCCTTCTATGACGGAGTGACTGCATCAGTTGATGAGGAAAGACTGACCAATGTCATCTACCTGGACTTCTGTAAGGCCTTTCACACAGTCCCACATGACATCCTGATCTCTAAATTGGTGAAATATGGATTTGAAAGGTGGACTATTTGGTGAATAAGGAATTGGCTTGAAGGCCACACCCAGAGAGTTATGGTCAATGGCTCTATGTCCAGGTGGAGGCCTGGACTCATCTGTCTTGGGACTGGTACTGTTTAATATCTTTATCAATGACATAGACAGTGGGATCGAGTGCACCCTCAGCAAGTTTGCAAACAACACCAAGCTGAGTGGTGCAGGCAATACAACAGAAGGAAGGGATGCCATTCAAAGGGACCAGGACAAGCTTGAGAAGTGGGCCCATGTGAACCTAATGAGGTTCAACAAGGCCAAGTGCAAGGTGCTGCACCTGGGTCAGGGCAATCCCAGACATGAGTACAGACTGGGACAAAAAACCATTAAGAGCAGCACTAAAGAGAGAAACTTGGGGGTTCTGGTGGACGAAAAGCTTGGCATGAGCCATCAGTGTGCTCTTGCAGCCCAGAAGGCCAACCGTATCCTGGGCTGCATCAAGAGAGGCGTGGCCAGCAGGTCGAGGGAGGTGATTGTCCCACCATACTCTGCCCTTGTGAGGCCCCACTTGGAGTACTGCATTCAGTTATGGGTCCCCCAACACAAGAAAGATGTGGATCTGTTAGAGTAGGTCCAGAGGAGGGCCATGAAGATGATCAGAGAGCTGGAGCACCTCTCCTGTGAAGAAAGATGGAGAGAGCTGGGGATGTTCAGCTTGGAGAAAAGAAGGCTTTGGGGAGACCTTATAGCAGCCTTTCAGTATTTAAAGGGGGCTTATAAAAAAGATGGAGAGTGAATTTTTACACAGGCACACATTGACAGGACAAGGCAGAACGGTTTTAAACTAGAAGAGGGGAGATTTAGATTAGATGTTAGGAGGAAATTTTTTGCTCAAAGGGTAGTAAGGCATTGGAACAGGTTGCCCAGAGAAGTTGTGGATGCCCCCTCCCTGGAAATGTTCAAGACCAGGCTGGATGGGGCTTTGGTCAACCTGATCTAGTGGGAGGTGGCCCTGGCCATGGCAGGTGGGTTAGAACTAGATGGTCTTTAAGGTCCCTTCCAACATAAGCCATTCTACGATTCTATTAATACATTTGATTTTTTCTTCCTAGCAAAACTCCCAGAGCATCCTGTTGCAAACTCAGTAGTAACACAGATTTGTGAAGGTATATAGAAAGAAGAGATGAAGCGAACCCTTGCTGAAAACTTAAAAAAAATAAAAATAAAAAAAATCAGGTTTTGTTTACTTTCAGTAATAGACTGTGGTTTTCAGTCAGCTGGTTTATGGGAGAGTTGGGGCTGAAAGCTGTGTTTTTCTTAACTGGTTCAGCCTTTCCTATACGTGACCAGCATGGATCCTGAACCTGCAAGATACTGATAAATCTATCAGAGGCAAAGGCATTCATCATCTCATAGAAAGTGCTCATTGTCTAGTAGCACGAGGCCATGATGTTTGTACAGTCTTCTAAATTGGTGAAAGCATTAATTACACTGAATAATGGTAACCCTGGTATCTTGGCAGACATCTGAAACCTTGGATAATTATAGCTTCTGCTAAACAAATTTTAGTTCTTCTCTGGATTTTGAGTTTAGGGGACAGAAATAATTTTCAGATAACCCAGTGCCTGAGAAACCAGGATGTGAATAAGTGGAAGTTTACCTGAGCTAAAATGACTGACAGGGAGGAGTAAAAAAAATTTTCTAACTACTTCTGATGAGATCATGTATTTTTCCTAACTCTGAGGAGATGGAAAGCGTTGAAATTCAGTGCAAAAGCAAACCAAACAAACTTGCAAAACATACTTCTAGCAAAGGACCACAACATAATGGAACATGAAATTAAAAGAAAAAAATGGAATCAGTCTTGACAAGGATTGGAAAATCTACATGTCAGCAAAAATAAACTTGTTACTTAATAAGGTTAATAATAGATAAAGTTCCTTAAAGATAAATTGTTATCATAGTTGACGACCATTTTATTAAAATGTTAATGGCCTGAGGCAAAAGCAAACTGTTCCCCTAATCTGCCAGAAGAACTGCTTTCTCAGGAATTATATACGCCAGAGCACTTGGGATCTGAGCTAACTGTAATAAGCATGTTTGAAAACTGGAGCATCCACAGCTTGTGAAATTGTAACTAAAAGGGAGCAGGTCTCACATGTCTCAAAATGGCTGTGTCCTTCTCTGCCAAACAAAACTTTCACTTGCATTTTAGAATGAAAATCTGTTGGATTCAGTTGCTGCAGTCAAAACAGCTGAAATGTCAGTGACTGAAGAAAGGATTTTCTCTTTGCCTTCTCCATACGAACTGTGAAAAAGGTGTAGCTTAACAAATACAATTCCTGTGATAGCAAACAGAATGAAAACAAGTTTGCATCAGCATCTCTAAACATGGCAAAACTACGAAGCAACCTGGCAAGTATGCTAAGCATTCAGTGAATTGTGATGGATTGCAGCATGATTTGTTTGGGCTGAGAACATCAACAAAAAAGCCTGTGCAGGATTTGATGAAAGCTCAGCTGTATGGAGAGACTTTTTCTATGAGCACAGTATCAGCTCAAAACACAAAGGAGCTGATGAAGTCAAGTTCACATCCTATCTTTCCTTGTGACACATGAAATGCTTATCCCTTAAAGCCCTTGGACACCTGAGCAATGAGAATGAAAAGGTAAAGCAGAAAGCGTTTGTGATGCTGAATGCTGTATTTATTCTCAATTTGTCTAAATGGCAAAGGTACAACAATTACATAAAAGCTATGTTATCAATACGTGCCTAAAACCCAAATCTCCTCTGCCAAAATTTGCATGAAATAAATGGGAATGAGTAAGATTAACTCAGTTTAGCAGAGCCAAGATTGTTTCCACCTTTGAAAAGGGAGGAATATCCTGATTTCGAAGTCATTTCAGTGTGGGGGACCCAGGAACCTGGGACACTCTGTTTTAGTTCCACCACTGAAGCCTGCTCATGTGTGCAGCAGACATTCAGACTCTGTTAAGTCAGGTTTGGGGAGGAATATAGCCAAACTTTATTTGCTTACATCTCTCTATTACCCAGGTCTGTAACAATGATGGGGTAAGTTTTACTGTAGGTTTTGGGGCAGGGCGGCCCATGTAGTGCCACAGCCAAGGGGGCCTCTGAGAAGAGGCAGAAAAGGCTTCACCCTGACCCAGAAGGTGGGTGTAGATATGTGTGTGTAGGTATGCACTCTAAGTCCCCTTGTGAGAAAACACAAGGGTTTATGCCATCTTCTTTTTGGCAGCACTTATTGTAACAGCTCTTCATATGCCTAACCTAAATGCAGTTTTTAACATGGGTTCCCCACTTTGTCTCAAAGACTGCAACTATTTTGAGACTCCCTTCTGAAGGGAACAGAAGACCCAATATGCAGACTGGACACACTTCATAGGGAAGTGTGCTGCCTCCCTGGGGCCCGAGTTAGAGATGTGAAGAGAAAGCTTCCTTCCCTGGTGCGGCCCTCAGATTGTTATCCATTATTGATTTTTCAGGTAGGCAGTGATGAATTTCCAAGGAGAAGTCCAAGGGCAATCAAGAGAGACTTCAGGGCCTTGGGACAACTGGTTAAGGGATCAGGAGTGCAAGTAGTGTTTTCCTCTATCCCTCCAGTTGCAGGGAATGATGAGGGGAGAAACAGGAAGAGACAGCAGATTAATACCTGGCTCTGAGCCTGGTGTCACCAGCGGAACTTTGGGTTTTTTGATCATGGGTCATTTTACACAACTCGAGACCTGCTGGCAACAGATGGGGTACACCTTTCTCAAGGGGGAAGAAGAATCTTTGCATGGGAGTTAGCAGGACTCATTGAAAGAGCTTTAAATTAGATTTCAATGGGGAAAGGGATAAAACCAGGCTCGCTAGAGATACACCTGGGGGCGGTATGCCAATGGTAGTGGGATGGTGTGTGAGCAAGTTCCTTCAGTCTGCCATCCCAGGGAAGGTAGGGGATGAAGAGCCATGAAACAGCAAAGACACAAGGGATATTGATGGGTTAGAAATCACAGAAGTGCNTTCTCAAGGGGGAAGAAGAATCTTTGCATGGGAGTTAGCAGGACTCATTGAAAGAGCTTTAAATTAGATTTCAATGGGGAAAGGGATAAAACCAGGCTCGCTAGAGATACACCTGGGGGCGGTATGCCAATGGTAGTGGGATGGTGTGTGAGCAAGTTCCTTCAGTCTGCCATCCCAGGGAAGGTAGGGGATGAAGAGCCATGAAACAGCAAAGACACAAGGGATATTGATGGGTTAGAAATCACAGAAGTGCCTGAGAATGCTCTCCCCCCGCAAAAGGCGATGGGATCACTAGCCCGACTAAAATGCATCCACACCAATGCATGCAGCATGGGCAACAAACAGGAGGATCTGGAAGCCATCATGCAGCAAAAAAAACTGTGATAGAGTTGCCATCATAGAAACATGGTGGGATGACTCGCACAACTGGAGTGCTGCAATGGATGGCTATAAAATCTTCAGAAGGGATAGGCTAGGAAGGAGAGGAGGTGGGGTAGCCCTGTATGTTAGGGAGTATTTTGATTGTCTTGAGCTTAATGATGGTGATGATAGGGTTGAGTGTTTATGGGTGAGAATCAGGGGGAAGGCCAACAAGGCAGATGTCATGGTGGGAGTCTGCTATAGACCACCCAACCAGGATGAAGAGGCAGATGAAATATTCTATAAGCAGCTGGGAGAAGTCTCACAGTCACTAGCCCTTGTTTTCGTGGGGGACTTCAGCTTACCAGATGTCTGCTGGAAACACAATACAACAGAGAGTAAACAGTCTAGGAGGTTCCTGGAGTGCGTGGAAGATAACTTCCTGACACAACTGGTGAGTGAGCTGACTAGGGAGGGTGCCCTGACAGACCTTTTGCTTGTGAACAGAGAAGGACTTGTGGGAGAAGGGCTTGGGAAGGTTGGAGGCTGTCTTGGGCATAACGATCACAAATTAATAGAGTTTTCGATTCTTGGAAAGGTAAGGCAGGGAGTTAACAGAACTGCCACCTTGGACTTTTGGAGGGCAGACTTTGGCCTGTTTAGGAGGCTGGTTGACAACATACCCTGGGAGGCAGTCCCGAAGGGCAAAGGAGTCCAGGAAGGCTGGACACTCTTAAAGAAGGAAATCTTAAAGGTGCTGGAGCAGGCAATCCCCATGTGCTGAAAGACGAGCCAGCATGGAAGAAGACCGGCCTGGCTCAACAGAGAGCTTTGGATGGAACTCATGAAGAAAAAAAGAGTTTATGACCTTTGGAAGAAGGGGCAGGTCACTCAGGAGGACTACAAAGATGTCGTGAGACTATGCAGGGAGAAAATTAGAAGGGCCAAAGCCCAGCTGGAGCTTACTCTGGCTATTATTGTTAAAGACAATAAAAAATATTTCTATATATACATTAGCAGCAAAATAAGGACGAAGGAGAATCTCCATCCTCTATTGGATGTGGGGGGAAACATAGTAACGAGATGAGGAAAAGGCTGAGGTACTTAATGCTGTCTTTGCCTCACTCTTTAGTAGTAAGACCAGTTGTTCTCTGGGTACCCAGCCCCCTGAACTGGTAGATGGGGATAGGGAGCAGAATGAAGCCCTGTAACCCAAAAGGAAGTGCTTAGCAACCTGCTACAACACTTAGACACACAGAAGTCTATGGGGCCAGATGGAATCCACCCATGGATACTAAGGGAACTCGCAGAAGTGCTCACCAAGTCACTTTCCACCATTTATCATCAGTCCTGGCTATCTGGGGAGGTCCCAGCTGATGGGAGGCTAGCAAATGTGATGCCCATCTACAAGAAGGGCGGGAAGGAGGACCTGGGAAACTATAGGCCTGTCAGTCTGACTTCAGTGCCAGGGAAGGTTATTCAGCAGATCATCCTGAGTACCATCTCGCAGCACTTACAGGACAACCAGGTGATCAGGCCCAGTCAGCATGGGTTTATGAAAGGCAGGTCCTGCTTGACAAACCTGATCTCCTTCTATGACAAAGTGATGTGCTTAGTGGATGAGGGAAAGGCTGTGGATGTGGTCTACCTAAACTTTAGTAAAGCTTTTGACACTTTCCCACAGCATTCTCCTGGAGAAACTGACTGCTTATGGCTTGGATGGGCATATGCTTCGCTAGATGAAAAACTGGCTGGGTTGGCAGGCCCAAAGAGTTGTGGTGAATGGAAAAACCAGTTAGAGGCCGGTCACTGGTGGTGTCTCCCAGGGCTCAGTACTGGGGCTAGGTCCTTTAATATCTTTATCAATGATCTGGATCAATGGGCTGAGGCCATCGGTATGAAGTTCAACAAGGCCAAGTGCCGGGTCCTGCACTTGGGGCACAACAACCCCAAGCAGCGCTACAGGCTGGGGGATGAGTGGCTGGAAAGCTGCCTGGCAGAGAAGGACCTGGGAGCATTGGTCGATAGCCGGCTGAATATGAGCCAGCAGGGTGCTCAGGTGGCCAAGAAGGCCAACAGCATCCTGGCCTGTATCAGGAACAGTGTGGCCAGCAGGACTAGGGAAGTGATTGTCCCCCTGTACTCGGCTCTGAGGACAGGACAGGAGGACAGGAGGTAACCAGTAGCATCTTCCTTGATGGCAACCACCTAAGATGTTGTTTTTTCAGTCCAGTGTAGATCAAGCTGTTGCTTCAAAGCAAGAAGCAAAGGCCAGGATGCAGAAGTAAGTAAGCACTACGCAAATTTTAACAAATAAGATCACATTTCTTGTGGGAAAAAAAAGCCTTTTATCACCTTTCCCTTCTAATCTGGTAACTGATATGTAATGTTGCAAGAAAGTCAGAAGTGGTACTGTTTGGTGCTAAGTGGAGGTGAGGAAGTAGCTAAACTGCTGCACAGCTTCATTAGACTGGAGCACTTCCACATTGTAGTGTCAAGCAATACAGTGCAGCAGCACAGCCCCCAGTTTGGTGCTTTTCTTTTTCTTTTTCTTTTTCTTTTTCTTTTTCTTTTTCTTTTTCTTTTTCTTTTTCTTTTTCTTTTTCTTTTTCTTTTTCTTTTTCTTTTTCTTTTTCTTTTTCTTCTTCTTTTTCTTTTTCTTCTTCTTTTTCTTTTTCTTCTTTTTCTTCTTCTTCTTTTTCTTCTTCTTCTTCTTCTTCTTCTTCTTCTTTCTTTCTTTCTTTCTTTTTTTTTTTTTTGTAGCTGATATCGCCCACATAAAAGTGTGCGCTGGACTGGCTCATTTTGCTTTCACAACAGCAGCAGTGATTTTGCAATAGTTGTAATCACTTAAAAGCAGCATCTGGAAAGGGTGTTGGGATTGCAGACTTTCAGAGGACCTCCCCAGAGAGCTCTGCAGCAAGTCTGGTCTGTGGTGAGCTTGTCTGCCCAGGAGCATGGATGCAGCAGGGCGGGTGTGTTTTCCATGCTGGAGTCAGCAGCCACAAAGCCACTGGAGGGGTGGCAGAGACCATTGTCCACGCGTCAGGGCTGGCCCACCATCTCTCCCCCGAAGATGACAGCCTCTTGCCTGGAAGTGCCAAGTCAGGGATGACACAGCCAGATTTTTAGCAGAACTGGGAGAAGCGCTGTGCTCTCACAGCTCTACAGCTGTCAGACCAAAGCTCCCTCATGCCTGGCCAGCTCAGGCTCTAGCGCATGAACATGTGCTGGTTTGCACCCGGCCGAGGGCATCCAGAAAGGCTTAATGTTGGAAATTAACAGCTTCCATTATAGCACTCTAACTTACCCATGTAGGCAAACCCTCAGAAGCCCCATTAACCCGAGTTTAGACCATAATTTGAACTCTCTGGCAAAGGTACTCTCAAACTGAATGTGGAAAATCTCAGTGATGAGCAGTAACAGTGCATATAAAATAAAATAACAGCAGGACTGGGGAATAGCAATGGCACATCTTTCCTTCCAAATTGAATTGTTCACTTCACTGTGAGAAGGAATGATTATCACATTTATTGTGTTTGGCTCAATTAGGCTGGAATCTTAGGCCAGGAACCTTTCTTTTTACATTTCTGTAAATGTTGTCCATGTATGGCTATGTCAGCATTGATTGTGCTATCATGTAGGTACCACAGCTGTCTGCCTGAATTGGAAAATGCAAACCAGAACAAGCCTCTTATATTGTTTCAATAGAGTATTACTCTTGAATACATTAGGGACAGAAGTATGGGCTGAAACTGTTTCTTTTTGTACATGGTGCACGTTTACTCTTGGAACCCATCATAACAAGGTGCATTGAGACCATATACACAGGGAGGTTACAAGATGTGCATGACTTTTGTAAAGTGACATATATATATAAGACTGGCATATGACATAATGAGACCAGAGTAGGAGATTGTGAAGCTTGTGGTAGAATCTGGTGTTTTATACTGGGGGGAAGTGAGCAGAAGATAAGTACCTGATGTGGAGAGAACAGGTACATTCAGTTTACTTAGCTGAGAGTCTGTGTGGGACTATGTGTAGCAGACTCCTACCAATTTCCTTGGCAGGGGTGCATGTTTTTAAGAGCTATACGTTTAAACACTTAAAAAGAGTCTCTCTCAGAGACATCGGTCTTCATGATCCACTTGCAGAAATTTGGTTTCACATTGAGAGAGGGCCAGGATCAAATATCCAAGAGGTGGGGGAACTCAACCTGTCTTACAGATCTAGGAAGTCCTCAAAGGAGAGAGTAGGTACATTTGTGTAAGGTCAATCAGGAGTCTCTGAAGTGTGACCATTTGAATGTGAGATACATCAGTGGCTGGGAATGTTGTATCAGAATGACCCAGCAAATTATTACCTGTACTAATCCTTTCTCAGTCGGGGAGACATTTAATTCCTTGATCACTAACAGTGACTGATAAGGGTGAATTGAAGAAACCCTGGAAACTAAATCTACATTTCTAGAAACTGATTCATGTTCTTTTCCTCTGATCCTTTGAATTTTTCTTTTCTAGATGAAAAGATTGTGAAGTATAGAGAAACAGAAATTACCAATGTGTAAATAATGCAAGGTGATAAGTGAGGGATAATAATGTTGAAATGTATGTGGGACGGATTTTTGGACTGCAAAAACAGACTAGAAAGAGAATGGTTTATGTGACTAGTGAATGCAATAATAAAAGGTACTTAAATAAAACTTCAGTACGCCATTGTGGGGAGTTGAGGTGGACCCATATACATGACAGAGGAAGAGAATGTAAAGAAAAATGTAATGTTTCAAATTCATTAGAGATGCAGAATAAGGTGACCATAATGTCTGACTGTTAGCCCAGTTTGTCTTAATGTCCTGATCAGTGGAAGGTGGAGAGGGGAAGCACAGAGAAGAGTTGTATTAAAAAGATACTATTAGTGCTTGGGTTTCATTTCCTCCTGTGACTAATTGCACTTGTTGGGAAAACCTCATGCTCACCATACATAAGTCTGTATAGTCGTCATTTCTGCACAAGGAATGAACAAAGTTCACAATTTAAATATAAGAAAAATGAGAGCAGGTGATGCATGAAAGCATGATGGTGTTGAGGTGAGAATCTCCTGGAAGCATGGGACAGGGTGAAACCACTCTGGCAACAATCACAGAATCACAGAATCGTTTACGTTGGAAAAGACCTCCAAGATCACCTACTCCAACCTATAATCTAACACTACCAAGTCCTCCACTAAGCCATGTCACTAAGCTCTACATCTACACGTCTTTTGAATACCTCCAGGGATGATGACTCAACCACTTCCTTGGGCAGCCTGTTGCAATGCCTCACAACCCTTTCAGTAAAGAAGTTTTTCCTAATATCTAACCTAAACCTCCCCTGGTGCAACTTAAGCCCATTTCCTCTCGACCTGTCACCTGGCACATGGGAGAAGAGACCAATCCCCACCTCACTACAGCCTCCTTTAAGGTACCTGTAGAGAGCGATAAGGTCGCCCCTGAGCCTCCTCTTCTCCAGGCTAAACAACCCCAGCTCCCTCAGCCGCTCCTCACAAGACTTGTTCTCCAGAACCCTCACCAGCTTCGTTGCCCTTCTTGGGACACGCTCCAGCACCTCGATGTCCTTCCTGGAGTGGGGGGCCCAAAACTGAACACAGGACTCGAGGTGCGGCCTCACCAGAGCCGAGTACAGGGGGACAATCACTTCCCTAGTCCTGCTGGCTGCACTGTTCCTGATACAAACCAGGATGCTGTTGGCCTTCTTGGCCACCTGNACCCTCGAGCAGATCAACACATGCACCTAACTTAGTGTCATCTGCAAACTCTCTGAGGGTGCACTTGATCCCCTCATCCAGATCATTGATAAAGATATTGAAGAGAACTGGCCCTGATACTGAGCCCTGGGGGACACCACTAGTGGCTGGCCTCCAACTGGATTTAACTCCATTCACCACGACTCTTTGGGCACAGCCACCCAGCCAGTTTCTAACCCAACAAAGCGTACACCAGTCCAAGCCATGAGCATCCAGTTTCTCCAGGAGAATGCTGTGGGAAACAGTGTCAAAAGCCTTACTGAAGTCAAGGTCGACCACATCCACAGCCTTTCCCTCATCCACTAAGCACATCACTTTGTCATAGAAGGAGATCAGGTTTGTCAAGCAGGACCTGCCTTTCATAATCCCATGCTGACTGGGCCTGATCACCTGGTTGCCCTGCAAGTGCTGCATGATGACACTCAAGATAATCTGCTGCATGAGCTTCCCCGGCACTGAAGTCAGACTGACAGGCCTGTAGTTTCCCGGGTCCTCCCTCCAGTCCTTCTTGTAGATGGACATCACGTTTGCTAGCCGCCAGTTGACTGGGACCTCCCCTGATAGCCAGGACTGCTGATAAATGATGGAAAGAGACTTGGTCAGCATTTCTGCCAGCTCTCTCAGCACCCTTGTGTGGATCCCATCTGGCCCCATAGACTTGTGTACATCTGAGTGCTGTAGCATGTCACCAACCATTTCCTTGTGGATTATGAGGGCTACATCTCTGCTATTGTGGCCAGCCACATGAGAGATGGCTAGTCCAGAAATGCCAGCAGAAAAACCCTGCTCCCTAGAGTGCTTCAAGCTACAAAATGCTGTATGATAACCAAGCACATAGCTGAGACTTGAAGTCTACCCTGAAGCGTAGGACAAGACTAGTCCAGAGCTAGTGCAGTACACTTGACATGTCTGCAACATACAGGATAAGTACATACAAGATGTGCAGGTCAATATCTAAGTTCTGCCATCCAGGATAGTTTGCCTGAATAGCACTTTCAAGAAAAATAGTTTCTTGAATAAACTGTTAAACAAACAAACAAACAAACAAAAAGAACAAAAAAGCCACCAAAACCAAATCCCATTTTTCTTTGCTGATTTACTAGGTTTATTGTTGAACTTCACCAGGACCTGGTGATTTTTTCCTGTACCATCATGTGGGATTCCACATTAAATATAACTTGTACCATTTCTCACATTCTGAGAGTTGCTGCTTTAACAAAAATATGTTTGTGCAGGTATGTAAGTAAGTGCTAAGCACGGACTGATCTCCTCAAGAAGGCAGCAGAAGACTTTCTGCTGTTGGGAGTGGTTCTGAGTCACTTTGGTAGCACAGAGTTGGGTGAAGTTTAAAGGCTGAGCGATTCCCATGCCATCCTCAGTGTCGACGTGCAGGGAGTTCCTGGCAGCTCAGATGGTGGGTCATAAATTCTTCTTCACTAGTTTTGGGGCTTGATTATTCTTTTGTGCTCTGCTGGAAACATTACTTATGAGAATTGGAGCATTTTAATTTGGCTGTGCTACCACTTTATTAATATTTGAACATCTCACTGTTTTCTGTCTTGGCACAACGGGATCCACAAAAAGAGGCTAAAAGAGAAAACGCTCCCCTCTCTGGCATCAGATTCCTGCCCTTTTATTTTTAATTACTTTGAATTATTTCTGGAACTTTTTATGCCATTTTGAGAACACAAATCAAGGTTTGACTGTAAGAAAGAATATATAGAATGCAAGCAAATGTGGTCTTACAGGTTCGTCCAGAGACTGCATCAAACATGCAAGGGGCAGACCCTTGCCAATTTATCCATTATATCCTGGCATAACAATGATCCATTAGCTTGAGCAAGACCTATGTGAACCATGCACACATTTGGCTGAACCTACGCAGTTTATTTGGCCTCTGGTGTGCTCTGGATTAAAGCAGGCACTCATTAGAGAAGAGTGTTCCTTCCACAAACGCTGTTTTCCATCATCTGAAAGAAGTGACAGAGCTTTTCAAAAGCCTTTGGTACTTAAGGACAAATGCTCCCTGCTTCTTGCAAATGTTCATCCAAGATTCAGTAGGTTTTAACCTTTAGTGTTTCTAAAAGCAAATGTTGATCCTGAGGCTGAAAGAATAACCCCGGAGTTGAGGAGCATTGTGCACATTTAGCTGGGATTTGCCACTGCACTGCAACGTGTTTCTCTGTCCCAGCAGCTTGGCCCCCTGATGTTTCTGAAGCATACTTTGAGATCACCAAGTAAGAGTTACCTTGCACAGTGGTATAAGTCTGGTCCATGGCTTTCCAGGATGATTCAGTCACCAAATTAGGGGTGAGGAGGAAAAGGTATCCTTCGTAATTGTCTGACTATAAAATGAATGGGACCTGATCCTTAGTAACGATGCAGCATCTTTACAGTGACTATGTAAAGAGCCCTAGAGCAACCTTTTCAGGCCCATTTCAATCTCTTTCAGGCACTCAGACTTCAGACCACTTTCCAGGAGAAGAGGGAATTCACTGTATGTGCCAGAGCAACATAGCATTTATTTCCTTAAAATCACATTGGTGTATTTTTAGAAAATTCACTTGAAGAACCATTACTCATGATTGCAAAGGCATTTAAGTACACCATGTATCTTTCAATTAACATAAAAAACATGGTGTTAAACCCTGAAGCTAATTAAAATCAATATGAGTCCTCACATTTTTTCCCACTGGCTCATGTCCTTGGCTGGAGAAGATGACATGTTCAGATGGACTTTGCTGCCCTAGAAAGCAGATGAATTAATAATTTTATGATAAATGTCTCAAATTCAGTCCAGATATAATTCTGCTATTCTGAACTGCCAGCTCTGTTGCTATCCAACCTGTGTAAAGCTTCATAAATTAAGTTAGAAAAGGTCAGTTTTGGAAAAATTTCCTTTTACTTGGATATTTTACTAAGAGTTTCAGTCATTTGCCATCAATTTCTTTGTGGCATGCACAAAACCTACCCTCTTTTGAAATCATATACTTTGCAGATTCTGACATATCTAGTAATGTCTAATAAAAGCAAGAACACATGAATTTAAAACAACTATTCCCCAGGACATAGATGATTTTATACTTTTCTACAACATTTGGAGCACAAAGTCTGTAAATGTCGAACCATGTATTTTACTGTGGGAGGATGAAGGCATAGCAAGAGGTCCTGAAAAACATGGCTTGCCTATACACAATCTTGTCATAAGATAGTGTAATTCCGCCTTCCAGCTGGCCCACAGGACTGTGCTGTGACGAAGCTTTCTGATAGTAAGGAAAGATCAGGTGCAGCCTCTGTCTCCATCCCTGAGGAATTATTAGGCAGTAGCACGTGACACAGTTGATCTAGTAGGGTCAAGGCCAGGGCTAAGTGAAAGAGCTACCTGCCAATTAACAAACAGGCTGTTTAAAACTCATTGCCTCATAGTATCAGAGCTTAAACTATTATAAAGGGAAAAGACTGAATGGATCTTATAAAGATATTATTTTGTATTGATTTGGTGACAGGCGGGAGTCTGGCTGGAGCAGGCTTCGCTGGATGACAGATCTGCACAGAGGGATGGATTCAGTGCTCTTGGCTCACGCATAAAGATATTTATTGCTTCAGAAAAGAGAATCTATTGTTATTAGGCAGACAGATGCAGAAGAGAATGTACATTGACATTAAAAAATGGTGAAACAAAAGGACCAATGTCCAAAAGTTAGAAGTTTCCCCATTCCTCGTCCCTCAAACCAAAGACCCAAGTTCATTCACCCTAAACTCCACCAGGCACAGGATAAATATTTCCCATGGACTTTCAGAGGCACCAAACTAATAGGAAGGGACAGTATTGGGAAAGTAGGTGATGTATCCCAGGTGAATCTGCCACTAAGAACTTACCTCTTTATCTAAAAAGAGCCTTCAGGAAGGGTTTTGTTATGCCTTGTTTTATAAAACAACTCGAAGGTGTGTGTGTGTGTGTGGGGGGATGCAGCCTGGAAGGAGCAAGAACTGAGAGGGTAAGTGAACTGCAAAAAACAAACAAACAAACAAACAAAAAGAACAAAAAAGCCACCAAAACCAAATCCCATTTGTATTTGCTGATTTACTAGGTTTATTGTTCTGCTCCCCATCACCTTCCACCAGCTCAGGATGCTGGATACCCAGAGAACAACTGGTCTTGCTGCTAAAGATTGAGGCAAAGAAGGCATTAAGTACCTCAGCCTTTTCCTCAACTCTTGTCAATAAAACGAGAACCTAGAACTGAATTCCAGAACTAAAAAGTAGTTCAGAGGACAAAATACATGTGTGTCATCTCAGATATGCCCTACCTAACTTCAGTCAGTTTGTGGACAGGAAGGTACTGGCAGAGGGCACCTCTTCCTGGCTGATGTTTGCATGGCTTCTAGTGATGTCTGTCTGTCTCCCTTTGTTCCTCCTCTAGCACAGTGAAAGAGATCAGTGCCTACAACAGGTAGCTGGGATGAATTCAGGCCACCATCTTCTCATTGCCAGCAGGGCTATAAAGCATTTTGAAACGCTAGATCTGGTGTGCTGTGTCTAAGATAGGAGAATGGTAAATACACCTCCTGGCTGCTCTTGCTGCTTCTGATCCCTCAACTGTGGTGCTCAGCTGCCTGCCAGGTTAAACCACAACATGGAGGCAGCCGATGAATTGGAAAGGATAGTAGTAACTTTATTAACCACTTCTCTTATGTTGAGCAGCTTTAGTAGAAATCTGAATAACTGCCTCATCCCCTGCGCCTATTGGACATGCTTTGTTTTGCAAGTGGGGAAACAATTGTGAATTTTGTGCCTCGATGAGCTAATGTGTTTATACAACACTGCTGATGCAGCAGAAAGAGGATACAATATGCGTCAAATATTGCTTGGGCTGCAGGCAAAATAACTGTTGAGCTGAAAGGCAGTGCTTAGCATAGGGCTCCTTTTGCCAGAGAGAGACCTGTCGGGTGTGCATGAGGCAGAGGGGCCGGGAGCAGGGTGCAGCAATCCACACGGATGATGCATGTAGCTGCTGCTTTCCTCCTCCTCATCACTAATAGCTGGTCCCATCAATTAATTTGTTTCAGATGGACCTTGAATAGTGCACAAACCTCAGCTTCACACTCAGGATCTGACTCAAAGCCACATGAAGCCAATGGGAGGCTTTTCACTGACTTTGTTGCTAGGCTTACTTCTTATTTTGGGATTCGAGGAGATAGATTTGCACAGGCTAATTTCTGTATCAGTATGTCTGCACAGCAAGGAGGGAGGGAGTTTCACTCTTTCTGACACACAATAATGCACAGAAAGATGGGCATTTTGGATGATTGGCTTAAAAGAGCTATCCAATAATGGCAGCACAATTACAAGCCTGCAGGGAAAATTTCTGGGCTTTTGTGTAAAAAGGAGCAAAGAAGAACACAAAAAGGTTTTACTGAGTTACAGTGCCAAGGTTTCAGTTACCAGTTCTGCAGGAAAGCCAATAAGAGGAGTTAACTACAAATGTTTCCAGCACTGAGCCCATATACAGAATTGGTGGGCACCTGAGAGTAAGGCAGGAGACAGAAGGGGAAAGGAGAAGGGAGTGAGATAAGGGGGTACCTTGCCACCAGTAAGTCGCCACAGAGAGCAGCCAGGCCAGTGAGGAGGAGCAAAGAGATCTTCTGGACAGAGAAGGGTGGTGTTATGTTCTCAAATAAATGAAGATTTTAAAAAGGAAAAGAAAGGGAAAGAGAGAGTGAAATCAGCTGCCAAGGAGTGCTGGGGCCAGAAAAAGCAACAAAGCCCTATTTTTAATTTAACTTTTCTTTTTTCTGCCAGTAAAAAATCAAATGATAAAATAGGCTAGAGAAAGGAAGCAATTGGGAATGGCTGAAGAGGATTCCCAGCTGTGCTTGCAATCAGTGCAATTCATGACTCACAACATGCTGGCCACATCACTTCCCAGGAGCAACATATTCTCATGAACAAGCAAAACAAGTCAGAGAGAATCTTTAAAGGTTTTTTGGATCATTCATGACTCAGTTGTGAAATCGCCCATAAAGCAGCAGGCTGGCTATAAGGGTCAGGGTGATTTGAGGATTGGTCAGCTTTCCTTTTCTTTCTGCTTTTGCAGTCGACCAATCCACCAGCCCTCAGCAATGTGGCCAAAGTATTCCATTCTTCATCTCCAAAAGGAAGAGATGGAAATGAAATTGGTTTACTGTCTTTCAAGCAGTTCTTGTCCTTCCAGTTTCCCACAGGGACCTTTTGCTGCCCTGTTGACATCAAGGAGTGAAAAAAAAAAGCATCTGAAAACAATCTTTATATCTTTACATGAAAACAAATATCTCAGAATTAACTACCTGTATCTGGGTCTTGCTAGTTTCATCTGGCTGATAGTAAATTGGATGACTCAAGTCACCGCAGGTGCCTCCAAACCTCAGGTTCAAATAGACTGGTTCAGACTGCTGCTTTTACTGAGTAATATTTTTTAAAATAGAATTGTGCACGTGCTTTACCACACAGTAAAATGTTTAGCAATATATCTAATTAACATGTAGCTACACTGCTAAAATAAAGAGGAAACATCTAACAGTGACCTTGAGTTTTTCTCATGCTTGGTGTTTATTTACTTATTTTCATGGTTGAGTAAATATTTTTTTTTTGCTCACTTCTGAAGTCTTGGTGTCGATAAAAGGTGACATGTCCCATTTATAACAGCAGTGTGGATCACACACTAACTATTAGTGTTAGATTCCAGCTAAAGGTCCAAGCTCCTGTGAAGCAACTTTCCTGTCACCAGAGCTTTCTTATCCATCTGTGACTTATGTCTTGCATACAAATTTTCTGTGCAGAGGTTAAAGCTACACGCACGTGCAGTAGATAACCTCTTTTCATCAGGGAACTGCAACCTTTTCAAATTGGTCAGTGCTCTGAATCTGAATCCCAAGTCAAAACTTTTCAAAAATTTTGAAGGGAATGAATAATGTGAAAATAGCAAATAGGAAACATCAAAGCATTTTGTTTTAATTTGATTATGACACCGAATCTTTTCTAAGGCTAAAATATTTAACTTTTTAAGGTTATACATGCTTGATCTACATAATTTTCAATGAATAAGGAAAGTAAAATTTACTATACTAACACACATAGGAAAATAACATAATATCCAAATGAAATATTTATATATTTATATATTCTTGGAATAATGTGTTCTATGGTAACTGAAAAAAAAAAAAAAAAACAAACCAAAACATGAGAAAGCCAAAATGTTTTTTCAACAATTTTATTTTGGATTTTGTGTGGAGTTTTTAACAAAATTCATTCTCTGATGGAAGAGCATGTCCCTGATGTCTTTCTAAGCAGATCTGTTATTAGTTTATCTTAAAAGAAAGCAACTTCTGAGCTTTGATGGAGTGGGAGAGGACTTCTTTTAGAAAAAAAACAAAAAACAAAAAAACATGCTTTCAGCTGTAAGGATATAAAATATCCTGGCAAGTTACTATGTTTCAGTAATATTATGGTAAAGCAGATGGCAAAAAAGTGAAGTGTTGATTATTTTTTGCACTGTAACTGAATCACATTCTTTAAATACATGTTGTAAAAATATCAAGCCAAGGGGCCATTTAAGTCCTGTGATCTCTGCTCCAGAATGGATTTCATGAGATATGTATAAAAGAGGTGGCAAAGCCTCGTATTGACCTTATATCACAGTAATTAATAAAACCTCTAGAAACAATGATATAAAGCAATTTTAGTTCACATAGAATCACTGATGTTAACTTCTGCTCACAGCTGGGGCCAAGAGGTCAGTGATAGTCCTGTAGTCTTTTGGGACATTGTCTTTCAGGTTATCTGGGATGTTGTCTCAGATGTCTAGCTAGTAAAGTCTGAGCACTGAATTTTAAAATGGAAGTAAATGTGTGAAACTCTAATGTGTGTTTTCTCTTTTCCTTTAATGTCTAATATTTAAGGAGGCAGAGCATTTCAAAGTCACTGGGAGATTCAGAGTTTAGCTTTTGATCTGAAATGGAGTCCTAAAAATGTGAATCAGGGGAATACAATAGCACCATTTTGCCCTTGCAAAGGCCAGTTTCACCACAAATAAGTCACGTCTTCGAGATGTTGACCTTCTCTTGTCTGACCCCCTCTGTCCCCCCCAGCAAGTAAAAGGCCAGAGCCTGACCACAATAACAAGAAAATATTTTTTCTGTTGCTGAGAGATTTCATTAAAAAATCCATGAAGTATTGACATATCTATTGCTTCTTCTCTTTGAAATTCTTGCTAGACAAGATTTGACTGATTTTGTTTAGTCAAGCCAGCAGAGGTTCCAGGACTGGGTACCTGAAATAACTCTCACAGCAGTGTTTATCTCTGCAGTTTGGAAATCTAGGAAACAGTGAATTACAATATTAAATGCTAAGCCACAGCAGAAACAAGGAAATAATATTTCAATTTTCAGCATGAGAAAGGGGATGTCTCAGTCTAGCAATATTTATGAGCTGGTAAAAAGCTGTTTATGTCACAGTGGTCATATGTTCCTTAAATGTCAAGTTACAATCAATAACCTCACTGAAATTTGACCCTGTTGGGCATGGTGTAGGAGAATTGGACGCTCTCCAGGCTATCGGTTGAAAGGCAAGAAACAGCAAGCAACTGATGAGAAGCTATCAATAAAACCTCAGTATTGTTTTGAGTTCAATTTCAAGTAATTGCTAGACATCTGAGATTGAGTCTGACAGACATGAAGAGGGCTAATGTTGGTTGCTGGTAATAAAAAGTCGGTTTCTTGTTCAAAATAGCACAATGGGACCTAATAGTGAAATGGCTTCCCCTTCAAAAAACAAGCTGCTCTATGAGTATAGGAATCAGTGAAGCCTGTTTTTTATAAGGATTTATGCCCTGCATCCTTACATCCTTCTGGTCAAAATAACCCCTTTGTTCTTCCCTCTTCCCCCTCTGCTTCCCCACCAGCTCCAGTTTCTCTCTTGTATCCTCTCTGTTCAGTGCATAAAGCAACACGTGCCCCCTATTTGTTACTCAAAATTACAGGTCAGGGGTGTTTTTTTGTTTGTTTGTTTGCTGTTGTTGTTGTCGTTATTTTTCCCCTTCTCTTACCTAATGATAGAAATTATGCTGGCACAAATACGCTATCTCAATGCTTTGTCAAATGAATTCTCCATAAAAGTGCCAGCTCTCTTCAGAAAATCAGGAGTTATTAGACACCCTAAGTTAAAACAAAAGTTTAAATAGGTACATTTTGTTTCTCCATTGTGGGCGGGTTAGGGGCGTATATATGGGGAATTACAGTAGCAAGACCGATAAAAGTTAAGCCACTCTTAGTGTAATGGTCGGTGATGATGTGTCGGAACCCTCTTTTTTGTATTTTTTAACATGCTCTGCAAAATAATTTGTCATAAGGATCTTCACAATGCATAATTCAGGAAATGAATTCTTAGAAAAAATGCTTTCTTTCATTCTCATACTGTTAGCTAGGAACTTGCCAGAACATAAACTTCTGGCAGAAATAATGTTGAGTATATAATAGCACCAAAATCGCTGAAGGAAATTACAGTCTTCAGGAGGCTTTCACTTCCCACACAGAGCTCCACATCAGTTTTTCAGCTGAGCTCTCTTGTACTTTGACCCTATAATATTTCAGCAGGAATGCTCAGAGGCACCGGTGCGGGCAGGCACACAAAGTATGGTATAAGGCTTGATTCGGAGGCTGAATCAGGATTTAGTGTTCAGATTTGCTAAAAGAGCAAGTGAAATTACTGAGATTCCCTTACTACGGTCATAGCCTGACCATCAGGTAGAAACCTGGTGACATTTTTAAATTTCCTTAATTTAAGGAATTTTAAATTCTTCAAAAAGCCTGGTGGAAGCAGGCAGTCATATAAAATTAAAGATATACTTGGAATCTTTTTTTTTTTTTTTCCATTTTGTCCTCTTCGGGGCTCTGAAGAGATGAAAAGGGAAATCAAATTCAAGTTCCTTTTACCCTCATTTTTCCATTTAGAAAGTTTCTAATAGGGATCACACCAGCTCTGTAATATTCCTTATTCACATCACCCTTGGGCTTGAAGGCACAGTCAGGGCACGCAGCCTGAGAAGGATGCTTTGCTGGGGAAGGGTAGCTGGGAGCAAAGGTCGGTAGCACAGTTGCAGTGTGAGCAGAGGATGGTCCAGCAATGGTAACTACGGTCAGCCACAGCCCAGTGATGACCAGGCAAGCCCACAGTGACAAAGCAGGTCCGAGGTCAATCTAGGAAGTCAAGTCAGTGGGCCAGGATCAGCTAGGAACATGGTCAGACACTGGCATGGCTGCAGTGTATGTAGCTCAGACAAAGACCAAGAGCAATAGCCCGATCTTCAAAGCAGCTCCCAAGCAAAAGGTGGAAGCCCTCATGCCTTCATCCAGATTCTCACAGCTCTTCTCTGACCTCAGGTGACACACCAGCTCCACAGCAAGGCTGGCTTTCAGCACAGGCAGCCCAAGTCTTGTGGAGGTGGGCTGGAGGAGGAGATTGTAGAGTCTGTTGGAATATTCAGGGCCCTGGCAGGTTCAGCCCAAGAGCTACCTATGCTTTGGTTTGCCTCCTGGAGTGTTAAAAAGTTGGTCATTTCTGTCTGGACAGAGGGTGACATTGGATTCTTCTTATTGTTAGTCCACAGCATGCCCTCTGCCCTGGCTGTGAGCTAGGACTAGATTCCCGGTGAGTGCACATATTGACTCTAGCATGGGTTTGTGGTTTATAAAATGCATCCTGATTCTCTGGAATGAAATGCTTCATTTGCAGGTGAGTTTTCTTGCCTCTTACAGAGGCAGTCCCAACAACAGGGCTGATGCTACAGCTGTCTGATACTGCAGTAGATGTGACTCATGTTTCCAAATCATCTCTCTCCCTTTCTGCAGGTCTCTGCATGTGCTTCTCTGTCCACCCTCAGAATTCCTGGGTTTATTTCCCTTCCTCACAGTGCACTCATTTTCAGCTCTTTGTAAAAACTTTATTCCTTTCAACCCATTTTTCAGCTGCAAATATGTGGCTATTTTTTATCCTTAAGATTTTTTTTTTTTTTTTCATATTTTCCTATGGCCAGGTCAGTGTATTGTGTTTAAAGAGACAGGGCAGGAATCACACAAAGGATTAGAATGCAATCTGTTGCTTCTTTCTGGCAAGCAAAGGTTTGCTACTCTGATAGTCAAACACACTACTTCATCTCTCTGCTGAAAGCTTGTATGTGCTGAAGTCGAGTCTAGGCCTAAGTGTGAATAGGTACAAATCTCACCATAAGTATTGCACAAAATTTTCTTTGATGTCTCAGCCAAGAGGACCCATCAGATGTGAATTCTTAATGTGGCAGAACAGGTTTATATGCAGGATAACCTAGCACCGTTGCAACTGAAGCCACATAACTGCTTTATTGCTGCTGTTATTGTATTTCCTTTTCTCTGTCTGCTTTGCCAGTTGGAGTTCAACTCTTCTGATGGAGAGAGAGCAGGAGTGCAAGACTCTGCTATTGCTCTTGAGGGGCTTTTTTCGAATACTTTCATGAGCTTGACATTTGGAGACTCTAGTTCCCATCTTTCTCTTGACATGAACGTGGATAGATGTACATAATTGCCTGTGGTTATCACTGTTATCACTGTGCTAAAATTCATGGTTACTTTTAAGGTCAACTGACATATCCTGAAATCACACCTGCTTCAAGTCACTTCCTTCATGATCATGCTGTGCTAAAACATATGAAGTGGTACAGCCTGAAGCCTTGTAAACTCTTTTTAGTAGCAAAGAGTAGTTTGGTCAAGGGAAGATTTATGCTGTGAATATGTGACAGAAAAACAGATTTCCTTTGTGAAAGATTCTCAGTGCCTGTGATTTACAGAGGAGATCTGGGCTGGAAATGGAGCTCTCAGTGCCTCCATCGTAACAGCCCAATTAGCAGCACTCTCGCCTCTGGGTTCAAGTCCCTCTCTGTGCCCTGGGTACAAGCTGTACTGCAGCACTACATAAGATGTGGTGGTTGCACTATGAAGAGAATTACCTTAACAGGAGAATTGCAGAGCCCTGTACAGCCAGGGAGTGTTAGTTTGAGGCTGGGACATAACATTTTCCAGAGACGATCAAGATCATCCTTGCTTCTTGGTAATGGCATGTGACACTACTGTGATTGTCTGCCTCTGCTCTGTACCAACACTGTGTGGTGGTTTTACCCTGCTGGGCAGCTGAACTCCACCACAGCCGCTCTCTCACTCCCCCTCCTCAAAGGAAGAGGGGGAGAAAAAAAACCTCACAGGTTGAGATAAGGATAGTTTAATTAGAGAAGAGGAAGAGAAAAAAAACAACAAATATATATATATGTACAAGCAAAGCCTGTGCGCAAGCACAGAGGAAAAGAGAAAACAAGTTATTCTCCCACCAACGAGCGATGTCCGGCCACCTCCTGGGACGCAGAGCGTCAATACCCGCAGTGGTTGATCAGAAGGACAGACGTCTTCGCAACGAGAGCCCCCCCCTTCTCCTTCCCTTTCCCGGCTTTTATTACTGAGTGTGAAATCATATGGTATGGAATATCCCTTTGGTTGGTTTAGGTCAGCTGCCCTGGCCATGTCCTCTCCCCACTTCTTGCCCACCCCCACCTACTGGCTTTGGGGGGGTCTGGAGAGAGTCCTGGGGCTGTGCCAGCACTGCTCGGCAGTAGCCAAAACGCTGGTGTGATACCAGCGCTGTTCTAGCTACAAGGGCTGCTGCAGGTAAAGTTAGCTCTATCCCGGCCAGACCCAGTACACACCGCCAACCTCAGTTTGTCAAGTCTAACTCCAGAAGGAACTAGTTATGTGAACATTACTCTAAACCTAATGTAAGTTAGATCCCTTTGAGCAATGCAAACAGAGATCAACTTTTGTTTTTTAAATGCTTATTCAAAAAAAATCCAAATTATCTGAATGACTTGGGTCTGAGAAACTGGTTTGGATGTCACATGATGTCTGTATTCCCAGTATTCCCAATGTAGGTCACTCCAGGAAGTGATCTGATTTATTTATTTTTTAAATTTACAGCTGGAAACAAAGATGACAAAAATGAGAAACTAACTGAGTCAGAAGAACCATGAACCACTTTTGATCTCCAGTAATGGTTTGATTTGCACTCTGTTAAGTTTTAGTCTGAGACTGGAGATAAAAGCTATACTCTATCTCTCCCCAAGCTCCCTATCTCCTCCCAGAAAACCCAGGAGCACCCATTCGTCCTTGATCCTCTTCTGTTTTTACACTTCCATGAAATGTTGGCTCCTGGGGTAGTAGGGAGGTTTCCATGTCTTCTTTCCTATGGAGATAACCAAAGTAGTGTTGGGGTACCCCAAAAACTACTCTTTCCTGAGGATGCTCTGGCACATTTACTGTGGCATGTTTGACAGAAACTCAGGGAAGGATCACAGCCTCAAAAAGACCATTTCATTTAATCCCCCGTATTACCATGCAACTTCCTGCTGGGCCCAGAGATCTTTGCTGAGCTGCTGGAATTATAAAGGACATAGAGATGACCTTAGTTTAATAGAGCAACATCTACTTATTATGGTAAGCTCCCTTTCTATTTTTACTGTATTTTCTAGTATCTCTGAAAGAAGGGATGAAGAAGGGATCTGAAGAAACAGTTGAACATTCATTGACTGCTTGCTCCTCTGGAGGTGCCTCTGTTGCTTCAGGAGCAACCCTCCCATGCGTAGCTGTCTGTGGTGGCCAGCCTGAACTACCACTGATCCAGCTAGTGTAGTCACTCCCTAATAATATATTTCACCAACAAATGCAGAGCTCTGCATCTATGGTGATTTTCTTTGATCAACAGTTGTTAATCTCATTACTTTAAAGACTTGCCTTCTTGGGATGGGTGAGTCAGTAATTTGAGTCTACTTTGTAATCCAATCTAATAGAAGTCAATTATGAAAAATAAGAAATGAGAAAGGAAGCAAGCTCACTAGGTTCATTCCTCTTTGGATTTGTCATTAGCTGATCTTCTAAAGAATGCAGAGAACTATTTCCTTCCAGCCAGCTTTGTGAATACAACTCAGGTTTCAGAAATTCAGCCTCTATCAGCTTCCTACTCTTCCATGTGAATCCTGATGAGGTCTTTTTTATTGTTTGTTTGCTTCTCTAAGGTGCTACTTTACTTCAGAGATTTAAAAGCTTGAGTTATAATGAGAGCTCCATTGGTCAGATGTGCAAAGAATAAGCTTAAATAATCTTTTTGCTGTTTCTAAATTTTAAAAGATCCATATGATCCACAGTAAAAATGTTACATTTTGACAGCATTTAAATACGTAGGTGCATAAGGAGACTAGCACACTGTAGCATTGGTAACTGTCATTGAAGCGTCAGGTATTCAGCAAGACCCCATTTTATTTACTTGTCTCCACATGGGCACTTGAGTTTAGAAACAGGAGACAGTGTATGTGCTATCCTTTCCTATTTCTTATTACATGGAATAAAGACAATCTCACAAATGGATGTTGTCTCTAGGTCAGATCCTGGATATTACTGAGTTTTGCTTGTGTAAGGTTTTTTGGGCTTTTTCTTCCAATGAGTTGCTGAACAAAGTGCTGTAATATAAAGGTTTATGTTTAACATTGGGGCTATTTGCAAGGCTTTTTTTTTTTTTTTTTTTTTTTTTGTGGAGAGATGTGTGGTCTGGAATTGGTGATCAGATATCATACCCTTGGAGTGTTGTTAAAACAACCTTTTTGTAGTGCATTGTTGTGAACATTTATGATCAGGTTATAACAAGAGGAGGGAGATAATGTTAATGAAGCCAAAGCCATTTAGCATGGTACCATCAACTACTTAAGCATCATGCAGAAGAGAAAGTACTTCCAAAAGGTGAAACAAAGCAGTATAGTCTTCACAGATTCAGTGCTTGACCTTCAGCTGATGTGCAAGTTTGGGGCAGAGAGGGAATGGAAAAGGAGAAAGCAAATTGTGGAAGAAGGTTATGCCTTAATCTGGGCTCAGAGCAACTTCATCCCTGGTTGTAAATCTAATACCACAACCTCCTAAGGTTCTTACCTTATTATCAAAACTGTATGCAGATTTTCATTTTCACAATTCTTATGTATGTGACTGGGAGCATTAATGTAGTTTTGTGAATACTTCATGCTGTTAAGCTACTGCTGCCTTCCATGTCAAGAAATATCTGCCCTTCAGTTGCAAGTGAAATGACAGCAGCATACATTATCTTGGGAGAAAGCTCTTACTCTCTGTGCCTGAATAATATGAATACACTGTTACTTGTGCTGAAGTCCTTTTGGACGAAGCAGTTATCATAGAATCATAGAATTGCTTGGGTTGGAAGGGACCTTAAAGATCATCTGGTTCCAACCCCCCTGCCGTAAGCAGGGATGCCACCCACTAGATCAGGTTGCCCAGGGCCCCATCCAGCCTGGCCTTGAACCCCTCCAGGGACAGGACATCCACAACCTCTCTGGGCAACCTGTTCCAGTGTCTCACCACCCTCACAGTGAAGAATTTCTTCCTAACATCTAGTCTAAATCTATCCTCTTTTAGTTTAAAACCATTGCCCCTTGTCCTATCATTATCTACGTGAGTGAAGAGTCCCTCTCCATCCTTTTTATAAGATCCCTTAAGTACTGAAAGGCCACAATGAGGTCTCCCCAAAGCCTTCTTTTCTCCAAGCTGAACATCCCCAGCTCTCTCAGCCTTTCTTCACAGGAGAGGTGCTCCAGCCCTCTGATCATCGTCATGGCCCTCCTCTGGACCTACTCTAACAGGTCCATAACTTTATTGTGCTGGGGCCCCAGACCTGGACACAGTACTCCAGGTGGGGCCTCACAAGGGCAGAGTAGAGGGGCACAATCACCTCCCTTGACCTGCCGGCCACGCCTCTCTTGATGCAGCCCAGGATGCAGTTGGCCTTCTGGGCTGCAAGCGCACACTGATGGCTCATGTCAAACTTGTCGTCCACCAGAACCCCTAAATCCC
>VXAA01007013.1:0-16244 GCA_013399115.1 Anseranas semipalmata
TTCTATGATTCTATGATTACCTCACACTTTTCTCTTCAGTAGCAGCACATTTTAAAGTGGAAAATCTTTACATGTAAAAGAAAACACATCTTCTAAAGAAAGACGGACAGATTCAACTGGAAAAGAAATATAGTTCTACCCTCCAGTCATCTTGCTTTCCAAAATCCATCACTTTAAGTAAAATGTATGTATGTCCTACAACATTACTGAAGTTAATGGTTAGAATAAGTGTTTCCACATCATCGAGTAATAGAACAATATTTCCAAAGCAATACTTTATTATTTTTTTTTTTCCTGATGGTGTTATCAGATACAAAATATGCCAGGGTGAATGAAAGATCAAAAAGAAGAAAATAAACATATGATAAATCTTGTGATTGTCAGCTTTGCTAATTCACTTACATATATAAATGTAATTTTTATAGACATGGGAAAAGTTATGTTAGCTGAAGGGTTTTTGTAAGCTTACTTAAATAAGGTGCTTTATATCATCAGTCAACATCCAACAAAAATATGTACATAAATACTACTAATAAAAAAAACTTAAAGAACTGTTCTTCATGTAGATTTGTAGCTTATAACAGAAACAGTGTCATCAGAGCAGGGATAGAAACCCATGTGTAAACTGGGGAATGTGTGATGAGGATACATTACCTCAGGTCTGGAGGACCCAAAATGACTTGCAGAACAGATTTCTTGATGCAGACAGGTTTTTATGTGATTGGACTAGCCAGGTCTGTTTTCACTTATATGTGGAAAATTAATGTCTAAGAATAGGAATTAATAAACTAATTTAACAGTAACCACAAAACCTTTCAATTGAATGAGAAAAGGCTTTATAATTGGGAAATAATAGTTTCCTGTTTGAATAATCCAAGTCTATATAAAGGAGTTTAATGAAGTCTGAAGCTCAGATACAGTAGCTTTTTGTCTGCTAGTGTTATACTAGAAAGCCTTCTGAAGAGACCTTCCTGTACATGATGTTGAAAAAGCAGGAAAGTAATGTTTCAATCAGAGAGGCTTCTTCCAGCTGCTCTGGTGAGCTTATCTTCTCAAAGTTCCTCTCCTATGCCTGGCTAAATTGTAAGGTATGAAGAAAAATGAAGAATTAAAAATTGTTAATAGAATCATAACAGCCCTTGTTTGATCTTTATGTGTGCAATGCACTTGATAAAATAAAGCAACATGATGCTATAATTACAACAGGTTTGTTAAACTAAACAAAAGTTGAATAAAACATAAACAGAACAAGCAGGCACAGAGACTATTGAACTACCTGTCCTGCACAATTTATATTCTTCGCTAATCTGCATCATGGGTCCTATAGTTTGCATCTATACCTCATTTGAAACATATTTTGCTTTTCTGCTTCTTCACCCCTCCCTTTGATAGATAAAGGGAAGGAGAAATGAGAAAAAAAAAAAAAGAAAGTGAGAGAATATATTGGGGCATGCTGCAGATTTGGGGATAGAGAATGATCTCTGACAGATTTGCTCGTAACAGATGAAAGGTGAAGTTCAAATGAATTATGGAGGTCATTTCCTCACAAGCACAGTTAGTGTATTTTCCAAATTTCACATGAATCTATCATGTATTATTAAGGGGGATGATTTTTATCACATTTATTTGTGCATGGCAACAAATTACATCTCATGTTTTGCCTTCAACTCCTTATTTTAAGCAGCATTTTCATGTGACTTTAAAGGATACACATACACCACAGAAGATAATTAACCAATTCACCTCTCTCCAGAGAATGAGCTGCTAAAAAAACATACATGTTACACTGTCCTGGGTATGAAGTCTGCAGGTCCTCCCACTCTCCTAATTACTGGAAGCTACCTGCCTACAGCAGTAAGCATGCTACAGAAAGAACTCTGATTGTGTACTTAGTATTAATGCCTTAAAAATATGCTGAACTGATGTCCAAAAGTTCCAGTCTGAATAGAAGCAGCACCATTTTGCTGGAGAAATATGTACAAATAGTAGAGTCCCCACCCCACAGTGTAACATCCCCCACATATATTACAGTTAAAAATATGACAAACAAGATAGGAAAAATGAACAGAAGTATAATTTTTCTAAACAGGTTAAGGTGTCTTTATTAGTACAAAGTGTCAATTGCCTCCCTCTGTCCACAACATACCAGCAATCTTTCAGTTACTTCCTGGGAGCTGGGAGAACAGTCATTCTGTAGTTTATTTTCAACACACATAATTTCAAACCTACTATTTAGTGGCTGCATTACAAATGTCAAGCATCTGTATCTCCACCCGATTCACAAATGCAGCCAAGTACTCCAATGTGTTCATGTATGAAAGACTGCAGTCCTTTAAAGTTCACATTTTGAGGGAAGATTTTGGCATACAAATGTAAATGACCCCATAGAAATGAAAGGAATAATATGATCTACATAATAGCAGCTCAGAAAAGCAGGAACATACCTCTGATTGTTATGAAATTCAAAGTAGATATTTAACTGTCTTGACGTGGGATCGTACCTACAATATTCCCTAGTTTGATGATGATGTACACATTGCTGTATTTGTCAGAATAGCATTCCATAGGCACTGAGAAGGGAACACTGCAGAACAGCAAAGCACCATTACTATTGCTCCCAATTTACAGCAAATTCCAGGTATTTTTTCTCCAAAAAAAATAAACCATGCGAGACCTAAAACCAGTGCTGAAATACAAAACTAAGGGACACCTACATAGTTCTTAAGCTGCCCTGAGTACTTAAATGCTTAACAGCAAAGGAAGGCCACCGGCTTCTTTCAGTTTCTAATTATCCTTCCACAGTTGAACTATATGCAGAGAGCAGACTCTAAAAATGAGTCTGAAGATTTTGACAGTATTTATGTATTAAAAATATTCCATGCAGTTCAGGACTTTAAGAACTTCAACAGAAAGACTCTTTCTAGTGTCTACAAAGATGAGGGTATTGAAACACTTCCCTCCTAGTATTTAACTGAGAAAGGTAGAAGGCACACCTTTAATGAAATAACTATAACAGCCCAGAAGAAGTTCTTAAAAAATAAAATAAAATAATAATGCTAATAAAAAAGAACAAAAACATCTCTATTAAAAATGAAAACCTACTTGGCCAGATGAGCTTTCTTTCACAGCTTTCATTGCTTGTATAAGTAATGACAAGCAATCTTAATGGTAGATGATTTCTGAAGGACCTTTTGTCATACTCAGATCTCTCTACACCTTTTAAAAATGCACACACTTATTATTGTTAGAATGAACCAGTAATCATAGGATCAGACACATCCTGGACAGACAACGTTAAAATATAACTGTAGCCATTGTTAAAATACCCAACTGAAGTTAAGTTAAAATGCTGTCTCTCAATATTCAAAGATTGTTCATCTGAGACATTATTCTGAAGTATCATATGACACCATGCAAACCAAACCAAGATCTGCAGATTCTTTTAAAAAGCAGTAATCAGGGATATAAGCCAGGACAAAATTGGATTTTCTGAGAAGGAAAAAGTTTTGTGGTCAAGACACATGATTTGCAGCCGGGAAATCTGACTTTTATTCCCCAAACTGCCACAGACTCCTTGCCTCTCTCAAAAATGCCTTTCCAAAGCTGTAAATGCAGAAACAAATTTAAAAAAGAGGAAAGGAAAGGAAAGGAAAGGAAAGGAAAGGAAAGGAAAGGAAAGGAAAGGAAAGGAAAGGAAAGGAAAGGAAAGGAAAGGAAAGGAAAGGAAAGGAAAGGGGTTAGTCTAAATTCTTTGGTACTCCAAATACCTTTGTGGATACTTGCTTAAAGTAGCGAGCTCCCTGGCAGTCACAGTTTTCTCTGTTAATGTAACCTAATGCATGGCATCTGAACCTGCTGGCTGTCTGACACAAGCCTCTATACATCTAGCAGGTACCCAAAAAGCACAGACATTAAGAGTGTGTAAATATGCAGCCAGATACATGGAGACGAAGCTAGCAATGGCAGTAGGTAGTTGAAATCATGAATGTAATTCCTCATCATCACTAAGTTTGGATGTGATCTGGTTTTACACATCTGTGTACCAAAACAGGAATAGCAATGTCTCCAAACTGTATCTGCCACAGCCCAGGTACGAGAGTAACTATAGTGAGAGAAAAAGACTGCTCTCTGATTTTGACCAGGAAACCTGCTCCAGCCATGTTTTTTCTCAGTTAAAACTTTTGTAAAACTAATATATTTTAGCAAGGTATAGCTTCATGGGTAGGCATTTACCACTGAAAATATTACTCTTTGAAAAAGCCCCAGGTGCCAACAGGTATGAGGTGTGAGCTGAACTCCCGGAGAGCCAAGGCTACCTACAAATGAAACGTTCTAAATTTTTAAGTACTAAATGGGTTAGCACATGCTTGCATGAAGCTGCATCTTGTGGAGAAAATACAAAATGTTTGGTGCCAAATGTGATGTCAGGCCCCCATTGTGGAACTAAATCTCCTAGAGCTTTCATTCATCTGCTAGATGACCTCTTATTCACTTATCTTAGAAATCTTTCTAATTTTCAAAGCAGTCCTGGAAGTTATTAACTTGCATTTCTTGAGCCTTTAAAAACTAAACTTTGCAAAAATTCTAACTGAATCATTTGCAGTAACGATAAATAGTCTCTTCCTTTAATCTACTGAATTTCCTTTCTGTCTTTTTTTTTTGGCTGAGCTGAGAGTGTCGTTTGGAAGATGAATACTTTTTGATGTTTCCACCATGCGCCAATCATAGTTGCCAAAGAGAGAAACACAAAGAAAGAGAGTGCTGCTCCTCTCCAGCTCCCCAGCTGTCATGACAATAAGTTTAGGATTACAGGGCTAAGTACTGTATCTTATTCAAGAACCAATGTAGCTTTTGTAACCACTTCAGAAAAAAATCTGCAAAGGAATGCATGCAACAGTACATAAGCGCTTGCGTTTCAGTGAAATTAATTAAGAAATATCCTCCATTTTAGAAATCTAACAATCAAAATGAACGTCAGTACTGCCTATGCTAAAGTGAAATATGTACGAGTAATCCTTGACTTACAGCACTGTCTTTCAATGAGCTGTTCAGCTTTGTTGTAAGGCCAGTGCACACATATAAGTGAAACGTAGCTTGTCCGAAGATAAACAGGAAGGATCTGTGATGTTATAGCTTATCAGACTTTGGAAATTAGCTACAATATACATCTTGTGCAGAGGATTAAAGAGATGCCAGCTAGGCAAGATTCCTTTGGCCAAGAGAAAACAATTAAAAGTAAAAATTACAGAAAGCAGTCAATTTTCCTTCAAAAAATCACATAAATATTGCAGATATAAGACTGCATTTAATGAAAAGAAAAAGAAGTTGCTGCAATGCCAAAATTTCCAGCATTGTCTTCTGTCACAAGGACTGTTCTTATTTAGAGTGTGCACTGCTCTGAAATGATCTAATTAAAGCAAGAAAGATAACAATCCCATACAACTCTCAAGGAAAGGGTTAGGAGAAAAAAAAAAGAAAGACTTTATTCTCTGAAAAAGACTACAAATAACTGCAAATTAAATATATGGGCCACTGAAACAGCTGTGAGTTATCAGAGTATCACTTTGGTCTAAACCTATGTTTCTTATGCTTGAAAAAAACAAGCTTACTGAAACATGAAAAAGGTGAGTTCACCATTAGATCATCATTTCACTTTAAATCAAGTCATTGGGAATATACGTCTGACACAAATGATCCCAATTTATATTGACTGTGATAGCTGTGCACATTTTGGCTGAAAACTGTTGTGAACCCCTTGCACTGAACAAGGGATTTCTCAAATTTTATTCTGTCTTCAAAAATAGTGGGGAAAACCAACAAAATGGTGCGAGCCTATGTAATTCACAAATATATTCACTAGAACATTTCTGCCAATCTTTTCTTATTATTAGCAGTAAACTGATAACATACTAATAAATTCAAATTATACTTTTACATTATTCTGACCAACAACTTCACTCTTGGCTGTTGTTCAGACAATATGCTGGGTGCCTGTAGTTCTGAAAAGCTCTTCCAGCCTCAATACTTCCTTCCAGAATGAAACCAACTGCAGCTCCCAGAGCTAGTAAAAGATCTATGACCACTTAATGCTCACAATTTCAAAGGTTTAAACACAGTTTAAAGAGGAGGTTTTCTCTCTTCTCCCTAGAGAAATGTTTTCTTTATACTGTCAGTTAATAAACTGGTTCTTAAGAATATTTGCAGAAAATATTCACAAAAAGTGTGCATAAAGAATAGAAGTCATTTCATTTTAGCAACATTGCTGAGATACTTAAGGTTAACTGCAGAAAGCTGGGTTTCAGCTCTTGTAAATCTACAGAAAGCATTCAAGGTTGAACCGTTTAAAGCAGACAAGACATAGAAGCAGTTTAGCTAGTCATGTGAGATGGTCTTATATTTTCCCAGCTGGTCACTATAGCAATGTAAAAGCAAATAACATCACTGCCTAAACGTATATTCATTCTATACACTTTTTACTATCTTCTAAAGCAGCACTGTAGAAACATTTTTCATGGTTTGCGGTGACTGCTGCCTTCCCAGCTAAAATCACAGAGCATCACAATATTAAATGTTTCAGCACACCAGCAGCGCCAAACAGAAGCATCACTATTTTCAGCCACCGCAACAAATCATTTGAATGGACATTTTTGGTGCTTTATAGTGAAGATGCAAAGAAAAGTCACTATGTTCAAATTTATCCAAAATTATTTCATGACCAGAAGCGTTGCCCATACATTTCTGGTGGAATTTCAGATGGTAACTTCATACCGGGGCCCAGCTGCCCCCCAGTGACAGCAGCAAGACTTTTATCATTCACTTTCCTAGAATCAAAAATAAGACTAAGAATTAGGCAGAACCAGGGTTGTAAGACATCTTATCTGTCAAGTTTTGATAGCTGCCTTCCAGGCTTCAGCTTAGCTGAAACCCCAGTGACTTGAAGGACACGTGTGTCAACTACATGTTTCTAGTTTAGTATTGCTTTCTGTTCCAAAGCACACAACAAACCATCACAGATGTTAAAAATTTCTAAAATTTCATGCAGTTCATGCTCCTCTGAATTCTTTATTGTGGAAGATACTAGACACATTATTTAGTATTTTTGGTTTTGCTCTGCAGGAAATACAGACATAAAATGGAAAAAAAAAAAATTTAAACATCTGTGTCTCTCCTGAGGCTTTACATTTTATTTATTGATTTCCTGAGCCAATAGCTTTGTTTTCTCTTTGCAAATTAAATGCCAGGGGATATTTAGTCAAATAATTGTCCCTTGTAATTATTATGATTTTTTCTTCCATTGTTGAGAATCTGCACATCTAACTGCTTTAGTTAAACCAGAGTCCTACTCCAAATGGACAGGACACGCTTTTAGTCCTGAAGTCTGCTCCAGGTCATATTGAAGTGAATGGAAATCTTCACAGAAACTTTGGTGGCAGCTGGATGGGGCCTGTGATATGCACACTAATGGCTTTCTTTAAGTCGTGCCAAGGACAATTAATCATTTGTTTCAGACTCAGTTATTTTTAGATTATTTGTAATATTGCATTATTTTGAAAGCATATACACACTAAGATATAGTAGGAAACCAGAGAAATTATAGTTCAATAATCTAAAAACATGTGTTTAGGATCAGTTCCTCCCTCTACTGTTAGTGTGACATTAAGCAACTTGCTTTAGTTCACTGTCACAGTCTATACCTTGTGCAAATACAACGGGGGCTGTCATTTCTATGGAGAAATGAAAATATCTGAGGATCCGCTACAATGGTTACCCTGCAGATACTATTATGGTATACACATGTTCTTCTGTGCATTAGAAAAGCAAAAGCCTCAAGATAAACATATCTTCAGAAAAGAAAAATACTAAGCTTAATTTTCAGCAGCATGGTGTGCTGTAGTAACCTTTCAGGCATCCATTGGAATGATGGGACATCATCAATATGAACCGTTCAGGAATAAGTTTAAATTTCATTCATCTTTGCAGATTAATGTATACTTAATAGTTGGCAACTACTAGTCAGTTATGTAAGCTGCTAGCAAGAAGTACAGCCAGAAAATGAAATTAAGGGAAACTTCAGACAACCGTGCTGAAGGAGACAGAGGTGTGGTGCAACAGTTTCTGCCATTGGCACCATCTATCAAATACCAGCCTTTTAGTAGTGCGTGAAGAGTAAGAGCATCAGGAAGAGCAAATGAATATCAATTTGGTTGAATACTGCAATATTTCATTTGAAGAAGGAGGTATAGACTTTCAACTGGGGACAAAGCAGAATGTCTTTCTGTTTTCCTGTTTTCAATAAACAGTGTAAGCAATTTTCCTTGAGACTTATGGAGAATTTACAGAAGCATAAGCCTTCCCTTGTGAATCCAGACCTTTAATCCACTAAAACATCATTGCAGTTTAGCCCTGTTGGCATTTTCAGTTGAGGAGCCAAATACTGAAGTACATACCGAGTTGAGGTTTTTCTCAAAGCAAAAAAATTTGAACTGAAAAATGTTTCAAGTTCAAGGACAAATGAGAAGCATTTAATTTGTCTGCTCTTAAGTACTACTGGGACTACACAAACAAGGATTTCCCAGAGAACCAGTCCGTAACCACTTAGATGTCCTGAGGATTTCTGGGGCCCCTACCCCTCTAAAAACATTACAGATAATACCAAACGGGTGCCTATCCTTCCTGCTAAAATTTGCTAAACTAGATTTATGAGATTTGAAGCTGGTCTGAGTCTTATTTCACATGTTTCTATTGCCCTGTTACTCTATCCTAGCTCACAATTGCCACTCTCAAAAGCATTTTTGCCTATAATGGTGAATATCAAAACCTAACGATTTTTACATTTTGAATGTGTGTAAGAAGCTGAAATCCTATCCCTCTTCACAGTACTTTTAAAACAAGGAAGAGGCATAATAATGTGTATAAACCATTTCATTTAAAATGAGCCCATGTGGACTACAGTTTTTCAAAAAGAAACATGCATACATGTGTCAGTTAAATGTGTATTTTCATTCTGGAGTTTTTACATATTTACAAGATGCATTAGCCCTCTGCTGCCTCTACCTCTGTCCACAGTGCTCAAACCATCTGCAAATTTCTCATTTCAGTGACTTGTCAGTGCCTGCCCACTTGTTCAAAAATCAGCAGAACAGGCTCCTGGGTCAACAACTAACAATGGTAACTTCTGTTTTCTACAATTCCTGACCCTATCTTGCATTCCTAAAGTACAATGGGGATTTTAGATACTCAAATCTTCTTACTCGCACAAAGAATAAAAAAGCAACATGCTGTCAGCATGTTTTTCTCTCTGTTTGAACTTAGCGATTCAATCACTTTCAGGAAATTCCCCAAAGTGATGAGCTTAAAAACGGGGGGTTGAGTTTCTTGTTTCTCACTTACAGATAACTTTAATGGAGCAGAAATGCATTAATATATTTTCAGTTTAAGAGCAAGCAGGTTTCATGGGAGAACGTTAAGCTTTGCCAGCAGTTAAAATGCTGGCATGATGATTTCTCACAGCCTTCATTTTGTCCCTTCCAGACACACAGGCACACACATTACCCCAGCCTGGCTGCCTCTCCCTGCTGTGGTCCCGGACAGGGCAGGGACCCTGCATGATGGGGGTCCTTCTCACCAGCCCTATGATACTCCTCACAGCCCCCCTAGAAATGAATCACCTCGGAGGTTCTAAATCAGGCTAAAAGCATCTTCTGATCCTCTGAAGAGTGAAAGGAGAGAGACAGAAAACTGAAGCAAGGCCAAGCCCTTGCCCTGGCTTTGGCAAGCACAAAGGCTTGAGTCTGCATTTTCATGGGTAACTGGTGAAGCACGAGGAATGCAACACGGGTCAAGTGAGTTAGAAGCAAATCCTAACAAAGGCGGCAGCTCTCTGGTACTTGACAGCCTGCTCAGAAACTGTAGCTATGGCAGAGGTACCAATAAAGTTTTCTGCAAAACTCCCCTTCCCATGCTTCTGGTTTTTTTCCAGATGAGAAAAATCTAAAAAGTTCTCCCCTTTGAAAGGAGAACATGGACAATGTAACAGAGCAAATAGGTACCACATGTTACATTTTGGTTCCTTTGCATCTTTCACTCACTTAATTTTGGTGCTAAATTGGATGCATTCAGTAGGAATCTTCCTCCTTTGAAAATGTCACTGTGACTGATGACAAAGCTGGAGAAGATAAACATCGCAAAACGCTGTCAGGAGAGATGTAGGGGATATATATTAACTTTGATGTAAGCCTTTTATGGCATACATAAAAATAAATGATCTTAAAAGTTAATACCAATCACTGCACACATATATGTGAAATCACAAGAGCCATCAGTGAATTATAGATCAGCATCTGAGTAACAGGACCCGTGTGCTACAGCACTGGATAAATCACATTTACATAATCCAGCTGTGCTTCTCCACACATATCTCTGCAAAGCATCGTTTCATTACTAAGACTGCTTCTCTCAGTGAAATGTAAATCTTGCAGTAGGGGCCTGCTGCGAAGCAGGGCTGAGTGCAGTGTGACTCCACCACACTAATTAACAAACAGGCAGGCTTGATCTCAAAGTAAATGTTGATCCTTGTGATTAGAGAAATTGCTGCACTGGCATTTTCTTTACTACCTAAAGAAAGCAACTTCAGAGTCTTTTCTTTAAATGCCAAACCACAGCACACTCTTGGAGCCTAGGCTACCATTGAAGTCTGTCCCTCTTCATATTCGCTCTATCATTACTCTGGTTTCCTCATTTTCTCCTTTTTAAAAGAAAAATATTATAGGGTAACTTTATAATAGATGTATATTGGTATAGGTATAGTAGGTATATAATATTGTAAAGATGTATAATTTAACACACCTTTTACTTTTCAATAAAATTAAGCATAAGACAAATTAAGACAGAGGGCATTAAGACAGAAGACACTGGAAAGCAATCATATTGCAACAAAAGCGGCTTGGGAAAGGGACAGAGGCTAGAATAAGCTAGAGCTCTCTAGCGCAAATCAGGGAAAAGATATGGCCTAGCACATAACAAAGAAAACCACTATTATTACCCATCCCATGAGCGATTTAGAAGGAAAAATTTATTGCAGTTCAAAGAATGAAAGCACATAGCTTTGAAACCACCAGCTTGCTTTTTTCCTACTGTCTGAAAGCATTTTCCACCAAAAAAAAAAAAAACTGTTACCAAACCTTTCAAACAAAGCAGCTGCAACCTGAGATGCTTGCTCTTTCTCTTCCCAGGACAGACTTAATCAAGGCCAGTGCAATCTGCTTCACTGCTGTAGGTAGATATATTGGGATCCACTGCCTCCAATTCTCCTGAATGCTTTCCACATCAGTCCCCTCCTTCCATTTGCAGCAGGATCCCCATTTCCACCAAGTCCCTACAGGCACAAAGAGTCATTCACAGGAGTCATTGCTTAGCATTGGTGCAAATTACTCCTGATAAATGGGAAAATGGTATCTTGTTTTGATTGAAGATCTCTGGATTAAAGGCACCAATCCTCTTCCCTGCACCCACGGAGACTTCCAGTGGAAAGAAAGCCTGGCACGTAGGCATGAAGGGACTTGCTGCAAGCTCCCTTGGAGCACATGACTGGGGGCTGAGAACTAGAAGTCACACCTTAAAGTACTGCCCTGGGGGCTGGCTGTTACACTGACAGAAAGGTGCTACAACCATGCAGAACTTTTTTCAAATGCTTTTGTCAAATTGGGAATGGATGAACATCTTAGGGGATGTGCCTTTGACTCAGCACCTTGTGCCTTGCCTAAAGATACTTCATGACTGACTGGTACAGATACTCTTGCCAAGTATCAAGCTGGGAAAGGAGTTAGTTACTCCCAAAGATTTATTCCATCCTTGTTTTAAAGCCAAATTATTCTTCTTGTATAGTTCGTAACTTTTATATCAAAATTGAAAACTCAAACCAGTACACCACTTTTACTGTCCAGATATTGGATTTTAAGGCTTCAGTCCAGTCTAGATTCTGCATGCTTTCTTGGGTTGGTGAACAGAAGTAGAAACAAATCTCTACCAATGCTTCTCTCCAAAACTCCTGTGCTATATTTCCATTTCCACATTAAAATTTGCTCCCATTTAAACCACACATAAACCTACTCTCTTCTCTTTCTTTGCTGCTTATGAATGTCACAGATTTCCTCAGCCATGAAACATTTATTCACTCAAATGACTCCTTAAACTGCACTTCATTAGGCAAACATTTCAGGGATAGTCTTTGATTCACTTCCTTGCCCACAATGATGCCATTCTCCCAGTTCCTCTGAAGAGTGGCTCCAAGTTGTGTTACACTGCATTTACTAGGCAAGGATCTATGTCTGTTCTGCCTTTTGCCACAAGCTCTATTTCATGTTTGACAATAAAATCGGTTACACATACAGAAAAAATGTTGGTCATAACATATACTGCTAGATATAGTAGCAGCAGAGGAGTGATGACTCATTCAAAGTCTGCTTGACAAATAGCTACCAGAAAGAGAAATTTTCTAAATGTGATGATGTGTATGATAGTGTCAGGATACTTTCCATCTCAGTTCTTGTTTGGTTTCAGCCAGTCAGAAATAAGGTTGTCCATGAAGTAAACATACTCTGTTCCTCTCTACTGCCAAAATATTAAGTGAATATCCAGTTCATGAGCAAAAGAAATAAGCATTTTCCTTCTATTCTAATTAACCAGCATTGCAGTGTCTTGAAGACTCCACTTGTCAAAACATGTGTAACTTGTAGCAGTTTGCTATTAGCAATGATGTTAACAATGACCTGTCAAATTAACTAAAAACAAGTGAATTAGGATTGCCTGTGATACAGACAGAAAGCCTGATGAGGATGTCTAAACTAACAGAATAGTTTCAACTCTGGTGGTCTTCCAGGATTATATAAGACATACTTTGAAAGGTCAAAAACAGTTAATCAGCTTAACATAGAAAAGTCAACCAGAACCATCACTTCAGAAAGATTTCTAAACAATATACATGCTTTGGTTTCTCAAAAAAAAAAAGGGGGGNGAGGGGGTGTATTAAGAGCTTCTTATAAAAAGTCTCTTTGCTACATTCTGATATATTCTGTTATAATAATATATCTTCACTGCAGTCCTTTCTAGACATAAAAATATAACTGGAGCTTAGAAGGACCATAATTCATTACACCAATTCACCACCTCAACTTTTTTATGTTCCTTAATTGAATGAATAGAAGATTTTGATCAATAAAATATTTCTTGATCTGAAAGTTATCTTTAAGAGTGAAAAGGCTTTCCATTTTGCCACTGAAAGGGAAATAAAACCTCCAGTGAGCAAAACATCCAGTGGCAGCTTTAGGAGCATACAGAAAAAGACCTGAACTTAAAGCTCTAATAGTTTTGAAAGCATAGCCCCAAATCTCCTTCCTAGAAGAAATGCTTCTCTTTGTCCATCCATGTTTCAAATACAGATATGTAACTAAAAGAAAATAAAAGAAAAAAAAGATTATATGCATTAAAATCAACATCAGTGAAAGGGCTTATAGATTTTCTCTGAATGCAATGCTGCCAAATCTGCAGATTTTAATTATGTGTTTTTTTAAAGCCAAATTTCATGTTAAAATATATTGGCACGCCGTTCCTAACTATATTGTAAGTTGGCATGATTCAAATAATGCATCTATCATTAAATGAAGAAATGTAAATTTTAACACATTCTCAGCACATGCAATAGATTCAGAGTATACAGAACCTCTACGGAAGGACATATTCTTGTACTATATGGACTTCATATAAGCACCCGAAACATTCCAGTTTTCACTGTCTTGGAAATAGAGAAATGGTCTGAGGTTTATGTCTAAGACCTGCTTCTGGGTCACAAAAGGAGAATTCAAAAGAAAGAGACAGAGTTAGTTGCTAAGAGACCACAGCTACTGAGCACATGCTGTTATCTAATGATATGCAATGAAGGCTTTGCAATGACAGAATATGTAATGTATCTCTATGTACCAATAACGCATGTCATTCACTGAGGGTAAAATACCCTAATAATAGTAGAGGAGGCCCCTCATTTTAAGCTAAAATATATAAACGCCTAAACAGAAAAATAAAAGTCTTGAGGACTAAGAGCCCATGAATTTATTAATTCTCCATATGCTTTTAGGTCATATCTCTGTTACTAATTTGCTGATATTAATCCTTATCTTATGATCAGCAATATAAACTTCCATAATAATGAAGCACACAGAAGAAAGCAGTCACTATCAGCTTGTTAATTCCAGAAGTAAAAGGATGGTATGTGATATTCAGATGACACAGTCCCACTTTTGTCTACGACAGGCTTTCAACTGGCAGGGTCCTTGTTAGAAAAAGCCAGCTCTGAGCTTCATTCTGAATACAAGGCAACACTTAATGTTGGAACCATCAAAAAGGCAAACTATTTCAACATTTTCCAGATTCAGATTACAAAACCCAAGAAACTGTAAAAATAAAGGGAATTCCATTTAGAACTCTATTTTATTTATTTATTCTACTCACTGCACTTAAAAGTTTCACCAAACTGCTGCAGATATATCAGAAATATTGTAAGGAGGACAGGATGGCACTGCTCCTGAAGCTCCTTTGCTCTGAAGTGTTCCTGATACATTTTTCCTTCAGTAAAGTATTCTTCATCTTTCAATGGTTGGACTTGATGTTCTTAGAGGTCTTTTCCAACCTAAACAACTTTGTAATTCTATGATTCCTTCTCCCTGCAAATTTTAATCTGCCTGAACATGCAGAGGATTAAGCAGTCCAGGAGCTGTGAGCAATAACCTTACCAGCCATCCCTGCCATTCTGGCTCAGCCACCAGTGTCCTTAGCTAGGTTCAGCATCCTCTGAAGTTCTCTCTATCCTCTGGCTATAAAAGGCCCTTACACAGCTGAAACCTGTCACCAAAGCTTTAGATGGCTATAATCTGATAAAATCAATTGCACTCATACTGTCCTAATCTGGATTTGGATTAGGTAACTCATGTGGTTACCCAGATCCGGTACCTAGATATATATCCTGTCACTTAAATTTCTTAATGTAATTCATGCAACTTACTCCAGCACAAAAAGGTAGGTTGCTTAGAATAAAAACTAAACCATGTTACTCCCACTGCTTTTTCTTGCAATAACATACTAAAAGGTAACTTTAAAGTTGTCTTCCACGCTGCCTTTCCAGAGAATCTTTCCCCAGCACTGCTCTACCCTACGCCAGTGTCTTTTTCCAGAATAAAGTGGCCAGAGGAAGAGTGAAGCTCTTGTTCCTGGTTGTTAGCTGATGTGAATAATGATGTTTCCTTGAAGCTGTAAATCTGGTGTATGTTATTCATCCACAGAGCTACAATGGTTATTTGCTTCTTAGCAACATTATTGAACTAATAAAGTGCAATTGTTCCTTTGCAGCTATTGTGGTCAGTCACATATCCAGCTGTTGTGAATGTATACTCTATTCTCTTGCCAAAATTCTCAATGAAATCTTCAGTGAAACAAAACATTACGACATTCTTCTCTTACTGTATGTGTTTAATTACTGATAAAAAGAATGAGAGTTGTAGATGTGAACCAAGGAAAAATTCTGTCTATTCTTCCAAATTAGAGGAGCTTCTTCCTCAAAAATTCCTGAAAGTATTAACTTCTATTAAAATATCTTGCAAAATTTTCTTTTGAATGTTCAGAAATAGAAAAATCAAAATTTTCAACCTGTTCAACCCTAATATATTTTTACTTCCTTAAAATGGCTAACTAAATCTTCAAAAAACAAACAGCCTCCATTATAAAATGTGTGCCTGTAACTCCTATCAGGGTCCACTATCAAGGTAGAAGGGGGTGCAGAAAAGCAGACACCTTCTCCAGTCTAACACCAAACCCATAATGAAAAAGGCAACGAACCATGCATTTTAGTGTCAAGAATATTCAATCAGAATATTAAACTGCATTATGATTATAAACTGCTGCTAAAAATCCACATCTGCCTTATATGCATAAAGACTTCAAGTGACTTAAAAAGTCAACAGGATTTATACTTTAAGCCCACAAATACTAATCAACAAAATCAATACATTCACAAGGTTTATGTGTTTGTGCATTTTAAACAAAACTGTTAGCCTTTTTTTCTGTGAATAAGGTTAGACATTTTTATTCATGATGAATGATATTGTTCTCTAAAAATTATCTCTGTAAGAGCAATCGTAGTCCTGACTCCTCCATTTGTTTTAAAAAGTCTAACTCTCTTCCAAAGGTAAAATAATATA
>VXAA01007013.1:16257-62229 GCA_013399115.1 Anseranas semipalmata
AATATATATATATAATATAACTATAAGTATATTCTTAGATAAATATAAGTCCAGTATAAGTAAAGGTACTGAAATAACTATGAACTATGGAGCTTCCATTTCTGTCACAAAACAATTACTACTTCTAAAAAGAGCAGATCATCATGTGCAAATAAGATCTATTAAGTTGCCTTTCACTGTTGTGAGGAACTACCCCCAAATTATCTGTGTTTTGATAATATTTTTCACAGCACTAGAAAGATATGCTATGAAAAACAGCTGTTATTTTGTATTTCAATAATTGTTTAAAAAATAAATAATTGTTCAATAATTGTTTAAATTATTGAAATACAAATTATGAGAAAACTAAATTATGAGAAAATTGCACATTTGTTCCATCAGAAGCTAATGCCTGACCTAAGATTTGGAGGATGTTTCTTGGTTTGTTTGTTTTTTCTTTTTTTTTTTCTTTGTGAACAAGGTGGGAGGGATTTTATTAACCTTACTGTAGAGGACAAGATTATAAGGGAAAAGGACTACTTTAGCAATGTTGACCAAGCAAAACACACCTTTGAGAATTCAGCACATTACACAAAACCACATTATATACATAGTATGTATTCTTTGTAATAAAGATCTCTATTCCAAATAAGCATTTAAATTCTTCTGTGAGCAGGTTACAAATCCCTAAAAATATTGCACAAACTGAAGCCACTTTGATCTTCAGTGATGGATTGCACATGGAAAGCTTTGCAAGGAATCTGGGGGCCAACACCTGCTGCAAAGAAAAAGTTAAAGTTACTCAAAGTTTCTGGCTCTGGAAACTCAATTTCATAGAGGTCTTTTGATTTGTGGCCTTGAATTTTCATTTTCTACAATTTAAAACCAAAGAACATTTCTAATGCAATAATTCTGACAACTGAAAAAACTAACAGAATCTGCGCAGGATGCTATTGAGCTATATGCTTCCTACCACAAGATTTGACATGCATTCCTATGCTGAAAAAATAAAACATTTTTTCTGTCCTTTCATCAACGTGTATAATCTCTCTTCATACCGAATGCAAAATAAGTATTTACATTTTATTTCCAATAGAACTTTATGTCCCAGAATTCTTATATCTGTTGCTAAACAGCTTAAAAACTGAAACAAAATCTATTTTCCCTCTGTTATCATCTACCCCCTTGTTTTGCATAAGATATTTAGCACAGAACTCCTTGTGTGATTGATTCTTACCTCTGAGAGCAAAGAGTTTTTTTCTACCAAATACATTTAATCTCTGTAATCAGTCTAAACTCCAAAAAAAAAAATTTCTCACTTACTTCTGTCCTGTCATTTTGCCTAGAAATAGGCAATTAATTTAATTCTTAGTTTATAAAATGTTTAATAAGGTTTTTTCTTCCTTTTCAAAAAAATGTTGCTTTCAACAAGATGTGCTCATGTATACATATACTTGGTAGGGCAAAGGTAAACTCTTGGTAGGGTAAAAGGTAGGTAAACAAATACATGTTTAACCCATCCTGTTCAACTGGATGATAGCAATTACATACTTAAAAGCACAAGCAGATCCATACCTTTATCATTCAGATAAAGCAGATATCAAGCAGATCCTTTATCATTCTCCATGCTCCCAAGAGCAGAGGGTACAAAACCAGTAAATCCCACTGGTGCAAAGAGAAGCATTGGGAGATCCTGAATTAGTGCTCGGTGAAAGCCTTACCATGGACCTGAAGTTTCTTCCACAGCTCTCAGGGTACTTCCCAAAAGGAAGGAAATCCCACTGGCCTACACATTTTACAGCTTTGGAGATCAAGACACAAAGAGCTGACTTTTCTTGGCCCAGGCAGCTCAGAGGCCCAGATAGGCATGTTCTGCACAGAGCAAAAGAGGTGAAAACAATATTTCCAGCAGATGATGATCTTCATACACATGCAGGACCACGTGCATGGCATCTCAGCCTGCAGCGCGGTGGGGTGGCAGTCCACTACTTTTGCTTGTGACTCATCATGTGAGTGAAATGAACTGTGAGCAACACAGAAAAGCTAGCAAGTAAATGTTGATGTTTTGTAGCCGATGTTCTTGCAGAGATCTATGAGCTACATCATCTGACAGTAAGTATCAGGCAGGACAGAGAACCAAGAAAGGATTTCCAGCTCTTGCTGATACCCATTTATTTGATTTGGTCCAGATGATCCGAACTGAGATTCCCAACTGAGTTTCCCAATCTCTAATTTCAATATTAAAATTGAAAGTAATATTAATTCATAGAGGCATTCCAAAGAATTATCGGGTAATACATTCTAAGGGGCCATAATAACTGGAACAGAGTGTAAAAGTTCTAAGTGCTGACATGAGAAAGACAAACAGTAAGACATAGAAAACAGCAGCATTTAACCAATGCAGTGACAGAAAGCACTGATCTTTAATGAACAAGTAACAGGGAGAAAAGGCACGGGCACACACTAGTCATAACAATTACACTTAGGGTCTATCTGTTGACAACTGTCAGAAAGATCGAAGAGAAATAGAGCAGATTTATTGCTGTGCTCTTACAGAGGCTAATCACTAATTCTAGCTGGTAGTTTTAAATGTTGTGGATGGTTGATTTTGTCTTATTACCAGACACTAAATTATCAGCCACTACAAAGTATACAAACACTCAGTGGCAGATACGCTATTCCAGATCAATTACCAAACAGCAAGAGGACCTAGTTCAGTTGCTCATAATTTCAGCTGTTCACCAGCAGATGGGATTTAGAGCATATTAGGATTTCAACTAATCATAATCCTTTCATGTAATGCATTGAAAGATTTATATAAAAAAAATGTAAACATATAGAAATATAAAAATATTAAAAAGGGGATAAAAAGAAAAGATTCAAGAAAACTCACAATAATTTTTACAAGTATTTTCCTGTCCTGAGTGTAAGATAGAATCTGATTTCATCCAGAACAGAAACTGATGTAGAGACCAAACGTGGGCCTAAACAAAAGTCAGCTCGAAATCATGTGGTCAGAAGCTGTTGAATCTGTTTGTGTCGATACTTTAAAGACTCTATTACCTGCAGTTTCCTTACATGCCTGTGAAATTAACTGATGTTCAACACTTCCAAAAATAAGACACCTTATTCTAATTTATCCTAAAAATCAATTCAGAAGCATCTACTACCTGGAAGCACCAAGAAAAAATGACAGAGACACAGGAGAGCGAAATTAATTTTCCTTTCAGGTCTGAGGAACAGAGGCTCAAGTCCTCTAAGACCTTGCAGCTACAGTGGCTGAGACCCAGCTGAGGATCAGTGCCGCACATCCTTGCCTGTTCATTTCCATAGCACTCTTGGCCTTTTCATGAGACTGTCAGAGGCAATAACAATGGTGCAAAATGTTCATAACTACTTATTGCATGTGATCCACCAAACTGGAATCCATTTATTAGTGTTGTCAATTTACTTTGATAGGAACTTGAAACCTACAACAAAAGGCTTTATTTCTTGACTTCATATGAGGCACCTAGATGTCAGGGAGCAATTTTTCTCTTGGTGTCTTCCAGTTAGATGTTGAATACAATCAAGTTCCCAGGCTCCATAAGCCGATGTGCATATGATCGTATACTTCCACTATGCATAACTGACTGTTTAGTTTCAGATTACTGCCAATTAAAACACAAACGGAAGAGGTTCAGAAAGGTGATCACACTGCGCTAAGGTAGGACACATTTTTTTCTACTTAAAATGGCTGCAGATGTACTTAAATTGAGACAAGGAAAGCTGTGAGGTTTAGGTTGAAAGAGAAATCAATCATCTTGCTGCTCAAAGGAAAGAAGGATTTAAGAAAATTAAAGGGAAACAGTTGAAGACATCATCTTTCACTGCAGCCAGCACAGGATTATATAGAGAGAAAAAAGAAAACCAGCAGGAGAAAGGGACTGGAGTGAGGGATAAAGAAGTATGTTAACCACTGGAAACAAACAAACAAACAAAAAAGTATTTATTTATTACTGGTGACCATAAACCAAGAAAAAAAAAAAAAGTCTCTGCTAGTCTCTGCACAGATACAGTTCTCATTTACTAAAATTTGTAATTTTGATGAAAATCATATCTAAATTAATTTCAGTTTGGACAGGGATAACTTTTTATGCACACAGTCCCAATTTAGTACCACAAGGTCTTTATTTTGCTTAGTTTGACCTCAAGGCCTACAGCCAATTTATATTTTGTACTAAAAATAAATGCTCCACCTTTCTGGCTGGTCTACATAAATACTATGCCACCTTCTAAGCACAGGTTTGTTTCCCATGGTGGGGAGATGAAGAATGCTTTTCTGCTAACTTTCATCTGCATTTCTATATTACCAAAAAAAAACCCAACCACGATAGAGTTAGGTCTTAACCTATATTGGTATTCTTTTTCTCTTTACATCAGAGACATATTATGGAAAAAAAAGAAAAAAAAGCAGGCAAATATTAGCTATGCTAATAGCTATGTTATTGAATCTTGCACATAATTAAGATAGCTTTCAGTTTTTGTTTCTCCAACCTTTAGAAAAACTATAAAGGTTTCAAGAATGCAAAGCACGCAATATGTCTGAACATAACAGAAAAGGAGTCAACTGCTTAAAATCCATGCACAGCTAATTAACTTATATGACATACAAATGATTACAGATGTTTCAAAAATGTAACCTTTTCCCAGTTCATGTTTAGAAGTCACACTGACAAAATTCCAGCTTCAAGCACCACCCACTTTGAAAAAGCCTCCCCAAATGGTGAGCTCAGTTATGGCATGTATACGGCAAGTTTACATTACTTCATTAAGCAACGTGGTGTGGCTGAAGTTGTGAGAATAATTGAATCATCAATGTCTCAGGAGTATTGTGTGACATGCTGGGAATGTTTCCTACCACAGGATTCACCCAGAAGTACTATGTTTTCATTCCCCAGGAAAGTACTAAAACAATAATCCTGCTTCATCATACTAATATTTAACATCTGTAAATTATGTGTCTTTATCTTTCGTGTACCTAACTTTTTTTTTTTTTTTTTCCCTCTCAACAGTCACCTGGAATTACAGACCATAGGTGGATTTAGGCTGGAAGGAACTCATGGAGGTCACCTGGGCCAACCTCCTGCTCAAAGCTGGGATAATAAAATAATTTAAGGACTCTCATCACAAAGGACATCTATTCCAGAAAGTGACCATCCTACTGAGGGACACAGAAAGCTCCCCACTTCTCCACAAGCAGTACCTCAGTGACTGACACATTTTCTCCACCCTCAGAAACAACTTCAGGGTCAGATAAAGCGATGCTAATGGGAAGTCCCACATCTAACGTGAGAGCGTGGTGGGGCAGATGGAGGAGAAATAAAGCAGAATCCCATTCTGTTTCATCCTAATCCAGTGAGAAGAGAGGAGGAAGACAGCAGCCACATGAAGGAGCAGGAATGAATGCAGACACCAAAAGTCTGCGCAAGGAAACTGATTCCAGCTCCCCAAATCCTGTGTCATCCAGAGTGCAAATATCCCTGCACATAGCACTACTCAGCTGCCTCTCTTCGGCGGATCTCAGAGCTGTTCTACATGTGCTGGTGGGTGTACAGCACATATACCCACATTCGTCCCAAAAGGGTACAGACTGTCACAAAGGGTAAGTCCATATGGTTGGGACAGAGTAATTTCCCCTGAGAACCAAGCTGTTGAAGGTAAGGGGACTGTTGAGTAACACCAACCACAGACCACACAGGTCTCTCATCCCACCTACTGTTCTGTCCTCTCGAGTGGCTTTCCTCTCTTTTGTACTGCACAGAGAATATATTTGGCCTAATAATTTGTAATTATTATTCACAGTCTTTACAAAGACAGAAAATATATTTTCCTCATTTATCATGCTGGTCTTGATGACAGCCCATTTTTGTTTTGATTTACAAAACTAAGCATTGTCTGGTGTCTTAGAATTGAGACTCATAATACTGCTTGTAATGAAAAGTTCAGGCAGGAAAAACCTCCCACTTCACTTTGGCAATAAATTATATTCAAGAGTCATTTTCTTGCCTCACACAAGAATATATTTATAAGAAATATTTCTCCTGCTTTGAAAATGGAAGTCTCAGCTTCACCTTAACATTTGACTTTTTATGAATGTTTCAGTATTTCTATTGACCACATGAGCACTGATCAGTTGTTTTAGACAAAAGCAGCACTGAGCTGACACCTCCTTTTTGCATTTTATACATAGCCATCAGTAAACTATTCTTAAAAGTTTCTTTTTTCTTTCTTCTAAAAATCGCCTTTTTGTGCAGTGTGCATTTGATACAGGCATTTGATCACAATACTGTCCCAAACACTGAATTCTTAAAATGCAGTCAGCTTTGTCTCCTTCTCAGTCTCCAGGCAATCTGAACTATAACCAATTTTTATTATCAGTTGTCAAGTCTTCATACAGAAGTCATAATAAAAAGAGGAGAAAACACGGGAAAGAAATCCTATGAAGAGAAAGACCATAATTTATTTTTGATAACAGGATGATTTTGACTCTAATATGCAGCTGCCATCAGCCCCTATGCTTGTCTCAAGTGTGCTATTTGGGTTCTCAATTAAGCTAGTTTAATAAAGAAAGGCAGAGAAATATCCTTGCAATAATGAAAAGGAAATGACAGCCCAAACCAACAGTAAGTCTAGTCACTCTTTTAAAATAATAATATTTTCAGACCTGTCAAAGTAAGTGTTTTATGATAAATAGATGTTATATTGAGAAGATAAAAAAATCAGAACTCTCCTGAATATCTTTTCACGGTTTCCCTCAAATCCTTCCATTAGGGTTTACCTGACTGTAATTTGTAATGTACCAGCTCTAATGTACTCAAGCTGAGGGTAAGCTGTGCAAATCCTGCACAAATCTGGTTTGAATATGCAGAGCCAGCCCACTGTTCCTTCCCAGGGCAATAAGCTACTTCCAGTTAGGCTTACATGGCAGTCCAGCAAAGACACCCAAACAGAAGTCATAGCATATATTTGGCCCATAGCCTTAGAGAAAAAGTCCTCCCCTGGGAGAAGGGGGGGACTGGACGGGATGGAATGGGACAGGGGTGGACACTTGCCCTTCGTAGCAAGTTTGTGTTGATCTTATTTGTGTTTCCAGAGACTAGCAGATGTGGACATGACTTCCCCATGGGAATCAACCAGCAAGAGATGTCCTGCAGACACACATGGCTAAAGAGCACAAAATCTGTCCTCCTTGCATTTTTGGTTCATAATAATGTTATGGTGCTTTCTTTTTGAAGAAAGTTCTCTCTTCCCTAAGTGACTAAGCCATAAACAGCATGATTTAAATTATTTCAGAAAAAAAACTTTTACTATTTGATATTTATATGCATAAGACTGCAAAACCTAGTCCACACTTCTTTTTAACTGTATAGAGATGTCTACTATGTCACTCCTAATTTCAATTAACTTTGTCAAGGTTACACAGGTATCCAGTCAAAGTAGATGGTGTTCTGCAAATATTATTTGTTTAGCTGCTGTTGTTTTGTTATGAAGGAGATCTAATAAACTGACTAGAAGGCAGAGCTCAGTGTCTTGGAGCTATTGCATGCTAGAGCCTTTGCATCCTACTTTTTTGTCTCTTGTCCTAGGCCTGCCCTGACAACCTGTTGACTCCCAATCTATTTCTAAATGGTTCTCCATAGACCTACCCTGGATGGCCTTACAGAAATTCTCCCTTCCTAACTTTCTTGCAGGCATGACTACTCCACATTCTTATGTCTGTCACTCTTTTCTTCACTACTTTGTCACCTGACATGCTCATCATGGTCCTCCATTTCACTTAATTTCTGCTGTTTTAAATCAGGCCCCAGTTTTCTATGGATTCATGGACAAAATCTTGACACATTCCTTCTGGCACTGGTAATCCTCAAGGACTCTGGACTTATGGATTAGGTCACAAATCTAAGGACTTAACTTTCAATCATGTTTTTCCTTCCTTTTTTTTTTTTTTTCTTCCTTATAGAAATCTCTTTCCTTATAGAAATTTGCTTCTGTGACTCATTTCTCCAATTCATTTAACCAAATGATGTTTCTGTAGTAGTGTTTTCTACAGATTTTAACAAACACTGGCATCTGTCTGTATGCTTGAAATGTATAATACATTTCAGACTCAGTTTGGATCAGAAAAGCTACAGAAAGTAAAGCATGTGAGAAATATATGTGTTGGTTACAACTGTGTTGAACTAACTCCCTATCACAGATCAAGAAAATGGAGGCAAATCCATATAAATGTTCATTAAATTGTGCCAGAGTAATTCTTAGTCTCTGTCTTACACTGTTAAGAACACATCCTCCTTTTCTTTCACTGCTTCGTCATGTTTCCTACATTTTGTTTTTCTGCTGTGAACAGGAGGTCCTATTCCTCATGAGGATTTAGGAAGACCACTTAGAATGTTATGAAGCCAGCAAGTCTACGTTAAATTAACTTGACACCTGGGGAACTTGGGAACTCAACTGTGATGTTCTATCGATATTACGTTTTCCAATTAAATGCAATTAAGCACGTTAACTACTACCTTATAGATGAAGTCTAGCTTCCAAATCTCTCAGATTTCATTCTTCCATTAATAGAGAAACATCATATGGAAAAAAGAATACAGAATGCACTTTGTTGTTATTAGGGAACCATTGCTCTCAAAAGGTTTGGTTTTCTATTCTTTGCATAGTAGTGATTTTCAGTGAACTTAATTTAAGACAAGGTACACAAAGAATGTAAGACAAGGCTCCAAACATGGAAGTGTGAGAAACTATGTTTCTAAAGATAATTTTAATTAGACCAACTGGCATTGCATCCAGGTCCATAATAGGCAATATAGTTTTATCACAACAGGCTGCAGAAGACTAGACCATTTCTCTGGCTGGCCTACGTGTCCACCTAAGTAAGCCAATGCAACAAGACCTTATGATTTTAAATGCATGCAAAAATAATAAGTATCATATGAGAGAAAAAAGAAAATAGACCCACTTTGTTTAAGCTTCACAGAAATAGGCTTTTAATGTTGCAGGTAACATTTCCAAGCTACTCGGGAGCTTACTGCTACACATCCATCTCTTACATGCTGGGTACCATGCAGGGTCCTAACAGATGTGTGATGTCTGGCAATCACTGCAGGTAGTAAAAGTGCACAGCAATGCTTGAATTCTATTCAAAATGATAGAAAAAAGCTTTTTACTAATGAAAACACACAAAAGAATTTTAATCCTCAGGCTTCTTAAAGGTTATCACAGTCATTGTAGTACAGAGAATTTTACTGGTTAGAAGTTTCTCATTTAAAGTAGATTTACAAAGTTAAAATCATATCTGTATATAGTTTACTTGCTAGCTTATAGCAAGAAGTTATTTAATAAGATCCTGATAAATTGCTTATAATGAAAATGTAAAATTGAGCCTTAACTCAAGTTTTGGAAATTTGGTAGAATTTAACAATAAGGAGCCTGTATTTTTTTTAAGTATTTATTCTTTCAACCTATAATTTACCACACCTGCTTGAATTCCTTTCTAATCCTTTATAAAGCCTGAACTGTTAACAGTTTATTGTTGTGTAAAGGGTACTATTAAAATATACATCTGTTCCCCCCTCCCCTTAGGAAGTCTGTTTTACAGATTCAAACTTTATTTCTTTATTTGTATGTTGTTTTATATACATAGGTTATACAAATATGTGATATACTTAATATAAATAACATGAACACTATTTTAAGGATCAGAAGTGTACTCTGTCAGCCAAAACATGGCGTGAGTGTGATTGTGAAATGATGTTTCAGTTCATTATTATTTTATTTTCGTAGCAATCAGAAAGCATTAACTAAAATAATTCTGTTGGTAACTACCAGTTACACAGTGTAAGAAGCAGTTCTGGTTACAAGAAACTCACAATACATTAGAACAGACAGAAAAAAGATGGGACAAAGTGCCATTACTACATTCCCATGTTACAGATTCAAAACAGAAAAAATTACAGCCTCAAGTGTATGGTAGGCCACCATTTCAGAGTCTGAATTATAAAACCATCGAGAAGTGTGTCCAGCTTGCAAGAAATATTATCACTCACTTTCAGAAAATAAAGATGAAGTAGTAGGCTCAAAGTCACCCTGAGAGTCAGTAACACAGCCAGGTAGTGATCCACGTTTCCCTCACCCAAACCCAGCCTGGAGGGTCATACTATCTTCTCAGTTAAATACAACATTGGGCTTCAATCTCATTTGCTGTTATTTTTCTTGACTAAACTAGTTTTTGCAGCCTCTTATAACACAAGCACCGTAGGTGCAGCCAAGAGCAGTAGTACTTCCAAAAACATGTACAGTAAAATATTCACAGATACACTGCTGCTAGTCATTGCATTGCTAATGCTGAGAAGTCCAGAAAGGGTAAATTCCCCTGTTTGCTTAACACTTTGTTAGGACACAGTGCCTACAATTATGAGTCAATTAAAGGAGCCTGGGACTGTTCTCTGGCACCAAGGCCAGCAAGCATGGAATAACTCATATTCACACTGTTAAATTCTCCTACCCCCAAAAACAAGGTGGCCACAGGCACAACCCTTAACAGGGTTCACCCCTGGCACATCCTAACACCCAAACCATGTCTAGGACCTGCTGAAGATCATGCCACTTTGCCAGGCCAAAATCATGCCCAGGAGCTCTCTGTCCATGCCCCAGCATCCAGGGACCTTCCCCATTAGCAGAGACCTATCCAAGCCTCCTGCTGGCCCCTCTTCAGAGGTGAGCTTCAATCCACTTTAAAGAGTGGTCTCTTTTTTAATGACACGGGTCAAACTCAGCTGCATCAATGTAATAGCTTGGTTCCCACTCAGTCACAAAGAAACCAGGTAGTTTTCTACCCCTCTTTCACATGTCTGAGAGACACGTCCAGCTCTATAATTTTGTGTATTTCCAAATTTAAGGAAAGAAACTTTTTTTTTTTTGAAACATGGCCATTATATAATGAATAAACATTGTCCAGATGTTTCATTTCTCAAATCACAGGGACCTAAACTGAATCACCTATAAGAAGTTAAAAGTCCTTTTGATTGCAGAGTGGGAGGACAAAGGTGTGTATTGTTCTTGTTCTCACCTGTACCCTTCCATGGACCTTCCACTGCTCTGCATTTCCAGCACTGCTATTCAGACAGAAAGAAAAGAGAGCCAGAGCAAGAAAGAGAGCTTTCCTCAGCCTGATACGAACAAAGAACTAACGCCCACATGGAGAGACTGCTTTTTATAACAAGAACACCTCCTAAAAGTTAATTACTTTCAATTTAACACAGCAGGAGTGACTGAAGGCACCACTGAAATGAGCAGTGCCATCTAACGGAGGAACCACCTGATGAGATTTGAGCATCCAAACAGTGAGAAAATGAAAAATCCACACAGTGTTTATGTCCATCCACAAGCACACCAGGAATTTTTCAAAAAAAAAAAAAACAAAAAAAAAAAAAACAAGTGATTGCTGCCAAAAAGAGCCTGTCCTCTAAGTACAGACATTTTGGAAACAACCATGCTGCATGGGTAATTGCAGGAAAACCAAGTGGCAAGAGCTGTATTGTCTTCTTCCAAGGTGCATGATGGCTGTGCTTGTGTGCCATAACACCACATGAGGAAAGAAGTGTTTTCTTCTAGCTACTGTGATAAAATAGTAACTAAAATGTTCTAATGTGACTTTTCAAATCTGAACCAGGTAATGTCCCATTTTGGGCAGTGGGTGGTTGTGGAAGGCATCCCAGTTATACAGTTATTTTTAACTGCAATTGGTTAAAAAATAATGACAGAGAGAGAAGGAAAAAAAAAAACAAACCACCAACAACACAGAGTGTCTACATTTTTAATAGATTAAACAAATTAAAATGGTATTTGTATTCTAAAATACTCAAGGCTTAGAAAAATATCTTGAAAAGGCAATATGAATCTAAGTTAATTATGGAAATTAAAAGAATGCTGAACTGTTGTACGACAGACACACAAAAAAAGCACAAGCAATAAACTTTTCTCAATGGAAGATTCATTAAAAATTCCTCTATAATTTAATTAAAATCATGCCAGGAAAGTAATTCTGAGGCAATTTCAATCTTAGCTTTAATTCCCTAATTGTTTTAGTGTTTGAGGACTTGAAGTACATTTGCATGGGGAAAAATAATTTGGCACTTTAGAAAGCGAAGTAATTAATGCTTGAATTTTAAAAGTGAATAATATCCTCATGGCAGTTAGCAGAGTGTTTTGTAAATTCATATGGTAGGTATATATAGTTATATTAACATATAAGGCTAATTTGTAATGCACATCTAGGCTGGCAAAACCTTCTAGAAATTTTAAGAAATCCCTTTTATTTCAAAGGGAACCTTGGTATGCAGTGATAGTATATTTATGTCCTACATTTTGTTGAATGGCTAATTAAATTCATATTTACATTCAAAGGCAAACTCAAAGCCAATACCAGTATATATAAAACATTGTCTTGCTTGTTTGATTTCACATCTCTTGTTTATAAGACACAAAGTACAAACTTAAACATATTTTACTCCAGTTTCTCTTCCTTTTATATATGGGAAAACTGATTTATTTTTACAAGGTTCTTCATTAGCAGGATTTAGCAACTGGCATTTGAGTGAAGAGTTTGGAGCTATTTTTATGTAAAAAAAAGATTATAAGTTTTATAAAAATATAACAGATAAGCATCACTGAATCATTTGGTTGGTAAAAAAGAAAAAAGAAAAAAGAAAGATTCCTATAGATTTTATAAATATTTAACATCTAAAAATGGCAAGGCAGTTTGAGATCAACTAAAAACAAATGGCAAGGCAGTTTGAGATAAACTAAAACCAAATGTACAAATACGAGTTCAGTGTAACTGTGAATTTAACAGCAAATTATATTACGCTTGACTGAAATAGAACTCTGTCTATTTTACATTAATAAATGTTCAGCCATGGTAAAGAACTGTATGTTCCCATGTGTCTTTATGCACGCCTGTGTTACAGATAAGGGGATGTTTAAGTAATTTAACCAGTCCATGAGGCTTCCCCATCTGTTTACTCTAAGACTCATCCTCACGTCATCCCTACCACTTGGACAGCCCAGGGGCTCTCAGGTAATCCAGCTGCCACTGTGGGGGATTTATTTTCTTGCCATTGAGAAATGGGATGAATTCTCTGGGAACATTTGTTGCATTGCTGGTATCAGCACTAGATTTCTTTTAAATCCTTTGCAGTACTAAAAGTCTTCCTTCTCACTAAAGTAATTCAGACCAGACAGTATCTCACTGGGATTTTGCGGGGAGATCGTCAATAGAGGGACAAAAAATAACAAAAAAGGTGACCTCAAGCTTATCATTGTTAGGTTCCTTGTATCACCTCTACCTTGATGGATGCCATCCCTCAGGGCAGATGGGCTGGGCTTATCAGAGGGAGTTTCCACGATACAAGGCACATACCAAGCGGGATCCCCGCCAGATCTCTCCCTCTTCCAGCCCAGCCATTGTTGCAGAGTTGTACGGGATGGAGAGGCCATTCTGGAAGGTGCCCATGTACTGGCATTGTGTTACCTGGCACTGTGGTGCTCTGGCAAGCACTGGCACCTCTGTGCCGCGGGCTGCCTCGAAGGCATGACAACCTCGGGATACAGAGCACCCACCGGTCTCACTACCTGCCTTGTGCAACACAGGCATGCTCTCGGCATGCAACACCAGCTCAGACTAGCTGCTTGCAGGGTCGCTTCACCGTTGCTAGCAATAGATAGTTTTAACACAGTAATATAGTCACCAAGGGGATGGACAGCTTGAGTGGAGGATCTAGCTGTCAGCGAAGACATGCTTCTATTTACTGGTTTAATAATGAGGCTGGGCAAAAGTATCAAGTTGCTTTCCCTAGGTTATTCAGTAAATCAGGGCTGCATTTCTGATTAACACTCAAAATGTTTCTTTCTGCCACCTTTAGACTTGAATAGCAAAGCTGTCTTTCCAAAAGAGAAAACTGAAGAGGTCAAGAAACCAACTATAAACTGCTTCAAATTTCAGTGAAAGAACAAAGTTGGGAGTGTGGAAGTGCAGAATGCTAATAGTTAAATCTTAGAAGAGCAGAGTGCAAGAGTAGTTAAAAACAAACAAAAAGACAAATTCAGTTACCTATTTCAGGAAGGGTCTTGTAAGACATTGCCAAGATAAGAGGTGGGAAAGCTACTTTGATCCACATTTATCCTCAATTACTACAGGGAGATAAGGGTTCAGCTTCCTGTTTCATCTACAGAATTCTTTTATGAAAAGCCAATTAAGTTTTATTTTGGTAGAAGCAGTGTGTCTCATTGTAAAATCTCTGTCCCTTGCTCCTCTGTTTCTCAAATCCTCCTCTGTTAAGTGAAGATAATGAATGTTTCCTTTACCTTACCCTCTATCTGAAATGGCTTTTCAAGTTCCCAGAAACTGCATCCATACAAAGTGCCTAACTTGGGAAAGCCCCATTCTCACCGATGCCTCTAAACATGGCTGTGTGGTGAAGTGTACAAAAGGTTGCATAAGCATGTTTTTATAAATCAGAAGTTAACAAGTAGGAAAGTCCATAAATTTCTATCCATAAGTTTAAATGTTTTTTCAACATTACTACAGCCATAAATGAAGCATCCTCTGGCATTAGAGCTCCCATCATTTAGACCTTCTCTCTTGATGTTTGCAGTGTGTTTATTAAACTAAAATCTTCATAAACGAATCATAGGCAACAACTATCAATTCAATACTTCTCCCAGTAAACACAACATCAAAAAGCCAAACTGTTTTAAACATACAGGACTATAAAGTCCTTTTTTTCATTCATTATCTACTCTGCACCTGCTCTAAATACTTCTTAGCTTAATTGATGGTCTTTAAACAATCACTGTTTATATTCACTTTGGAGCCGCTTCAGCAGGAAGATAATAGTTACTGCTTGTTTCCCTTCTGTGCCCTGGCTGTCAGTCAGAGCCACTCTGAATGGAAACTTATTTCACATGGCAGGGGTCAGGAGCAAACCCCTGCACCCACCGCAGCTATCTGCTGCCTGACTCCAGCTGACACTTCACACATTAACCGTACCTGCATTTTACTTTCAAGCACTAGCATTTTTATTGCACTCCAGTAAACCAAACCCCTTTCAGGCAAGGGCAGTAAACCTTGGCCTCGGGTCAGCCGCTCCTACAGCCAGGTCTCTGGGACCATCACCCAGGAAGCAAACGACTTGTCCCTGGCATCTCACTGAATTCCCCTACAGGAGGCACCACAGCACTGGTTCCACATCTCACAGGTCCTGGGGGTAAATAAGCAAGGAGCTTATTCAGCATTTATTGAGACCTGGCCCCTTGCCCTGCATCAGACAGTCTCTGAGGAGCTGCATCATCTAGTCCTTCATGGGCCAGGCTCCCTGGGTGGGCCACAAGGAGCAGAAAACATCACCCCAAGCTTTGAATGTGGCCTGTACTTCGACCCTGAATCCACAGAGCGCTCTCCAGGGTAAGAGAAATTAATGCTGTGTAGGTGGGTGACTCACACGCTTCCACAAAGAGAAAAAGAAAACGAGAGAGGCCCTGTCCGGTGTTTTGATAGTAGAATTTCCATAGCAGCTTAATCGTTCACTTTTCTGTGGGAACCAAACTAAAAAAAAAAAAAAAAAAAAAAAAAAAAAAAAAAAAAAAAAAGAAAAACAAACAAACAAAAAAGGTGATCTTTTCAGCCCACATGTGAAAAGAATGAAGCAATCTCCAAAGAATGTCAATGCTGCAAAACATAAAATACTGCTGCAACTAACCAGTGTGCATCACCCTTACTTATGGACTCCCTCTTACCCCAGTGGTCACATTTAGCTGACATCCCCCTGAGCAAACACCACATAGGAAGCTGGGTAGGAGTCGTGCCTTGAACAACTTCAATCAGCCCTGAAAAGGCATGAAGCAGATAGGCCCTGACACGCTGGGTGCTTGCACAGCTCGGACTTCAACCCTGTATGCATCCAGAGAGAGGACAACTGCGCTTTGGCCCTGGAGCTGAGGGGTCATGGCTCCATTGGTTGGGGGCAGGAGTAGTGTGTCAGGTCCAGCTGGCACCACAGCACAGCTACGGCTCTGCTCTTCTTCTCCCCTGATGTTTCCAGGGCACCTCCTTAAGGCCAGACCTCGCCAGACCTCCAGGTCTTTCACGACATATTGCTGTCCAGGGATCATGTGGTAATTTTATTTCCATATTTGAAAACAAGCAGCACTTCTCCCTTCAGCAAACAACCCAAGAACTATGATATTTAAATTCACAAAGAAAGGGTCATTCTCAAAATAACTGTGTTTTCCAATGTTAGGTCATGGGTAAGGTAACTTTTACATCATCGTGGAGCTACAATTTCAGTTACGTGTCTTTCAACAATGGATTTCCTAGCCTTAAAAAAAGAAATACAGTGATAGATAGCATACTGCAGTTAATGCCAGCATCCTCTTTTAAATGAAGAAACACTTCTCACTGAGTGAGAGTAATGAGCATGCAGGATTCTTCACAAGTGCTCCCCTAATTATCTATCAACCCTTTCCCTCCCAAATCAGGGAGTCAATGACTGGCAGCACCAATATACTACCGTCCTCCACTACAAACTGACAGTTTTTGGAGAACATGCAGATAAAGGCATGGATGTTGCCAAAAATATGCCTACATAACAAATGCTCTCTAATGGAGGAAAAAAGAACCCAAAAAGCTTCCTTCTAGGAACTGTGTTTTAATACTTCTCTTGTGAACTGAGTGAAAACATAAGGAAATAGTGATTTCAGCTGTAAGGAGTTTTTTTTTTTTTTTTTTTTCTTAAGATAAACATTCTTGCCATTAGGAAATTGATACCTGACAAATTCTGCTCCTTGATTTATCACATTTCACACAAAAATGCATCTAATTGCAAATTGGTATTTCTGCATTTACAGTACCATCATTGTAGCCCACCATGATTATAGCACCTGTGAAATTCAGTGCCTGGGGAAAAACTACTGTACCACCATCTCCTTTCTATTAATGGAGTAATTCAATACATCTACCTTCCTGAGCACTGTCATTTTATGCAACCAAAGCCACATATTGCCAGCTGAAACACTGCAAGAAACCTTCCTACATTTTGCTTAAATGTTTTTTTTTTCCTCAGGAAAAAGAAAAAGAAGTAAAAATCAAGAGATACTGATTTTACTTTTTGCCAGAAGTTCCTTTTTACCATTTATCATATTTCTTTTCTTAATACTTAAATTAAACCAGCACTTTCTACATTCTGAGGGTTACCTTAATAACAAAGTTAGCAATCGAATTTTTCAAGTTGATTAGTAAATGATTTTCACATTGATTCAGTCCCAGATTATTTTTTGACGGTCACTTTCACTGCCTGTGGAACTTCAAGCACCTCCTGTAATTATTATTAGACAGAGCTATGGAAAATACACACACAAAAAAGTGCAAAATATTCATTTGTTTTCTTCATTAAGTAGACTCTGTAAAGAGTCAGATTCTGCATTTCATTGCACATGCACAGCTTCTCCTTATACTCAGTGGAACTGAGGGCCAAGTCACACCCTTATTTAATTATTCTAAGATCTTATTCAAAAATAATTCAAAGCATATTTTCCTTCTACAACTTTATAAACCATGAAAAGAATTGTCAAGTTCGTTTTTCAGGCTTTAAAAGATACTATTGACTTGACAGTGCTCTGAAAGAGAGCTTACAAGCCAACTAATATTGCAACTCCAAAGTAAGGCTTTCAGACCCTTTCTCCTTGTTGTCTTTGTTATGGTTCCACTGCAAAAAGGCTAAAACAAAATATTGCTACTCAGCAATATTTTTTTTCTCCTGAATCTGCTCATCTAGTGCTTATTTAGTATTTATCCATAAGAACTGTTACATTTAGCCCTCAGAATAGGTCCCACTTAAACAATATAGATATAGTCAAGATTCATCTACTTTAAAAAATAATAAACATCAATTAGAAAACAAGGAAGGAGAATATGGAAATAAATATATTGATGGTCAAATCAGCTCAATCCTGTAAAACATAGTATAATTACTGTGATCAAATCCAGGCTATACTTGGAAGCAAAGGAACAAAAGAAGAATGTTTCCTAAGACAGAAAATACTGGCAGCAGCTGGTCTAGTTATGTTTCATAGTTGTTTTTGGTGGTGGTTTTTTTTTTTGTTTTTGTTTTTGTTTTTTTTTTTGGGGGGGGGNATCTGGGGGGGGGTTAGGGTTAGGTTATGTATCCAGAGGAGCCAAAGCACCTAATCACCTAGTTTTAAAGGCAACCTGAGCTCACCTGTCTTTCTAGAGCCACGGTGCACATCACAAGGAACTCCAGGTGGGCTTAGTCTGAGAGAACTTCTCTTAGTTATGAGAAAACTTGAAGAAACGTCTGCACATTTGGAATGTAATTGTGAGGCTTTGTAACTGCCACAACCCATTTGTGGCACTAGCAGGGAGTGCACTTGTAGAAATAACAGTACCAAAGACTCCATCCTTTTCCCTGCCAACCTCAGCACAATAATCCATGTGTCCACACTTGTGAGGCAAGTTTGGAATTAAGGAATGACTTGAGTTTAAACATGACAGGCTTTCTAGCCATGCAGTTGCTCATATCCAACACCGTTGAGTGCATGTCCCCTATGCCGCAATCTCTGTTAGTGCCTCTAGCAACAGGATTGCTATCTAGCTACGAGGATTAAGGGGCTAAGCCAAACTGCTGCTCCATGGAGAAAGCTCCTGCCATATTTGCTTTCTTAAATGTAAAAAGACATGTTAATAAGAATCATCTGGAGCCATGTCTCCTTGCTAGCTGGTCAGGAGAAAAGTGGTAATAAGTCATCATTCTCTTCTCTTGTAGAAGTCTTCCCTATTAACCTTGCTCCTCACCACAGACAAGGGAGACCTGCTCGTTTACTTTGGAGAAAAAAAGTGAACCCACCTAGCCCTCTTTTGTCCAGCCTACCACCAGGACTGATACTTTTCTCCTCTGATGAAGTATCTCCATCTGAATCCAACAGTAAAGATGCAACAATTCATCTGCTACCAACACAGCTACAGGGAGGAACAGATAATTAACAGAAGTAGTTAGAGATGATTCCATAAGGTAAAGGGGACAGAGAATAATGAAGATCCAGAAGCTCTGGGCTGAAAAATACAGGGAAGAAATGTGTAGGAGCAGGAAACTAATGTAACTAATAGATGCTTGCAAGGAGATGGAGTAAAATTTTCACCAGATGGACTCACAGGAGTAGCTACCCACAGCAGAACATTTCTGGGGGAGGCTCAAATTAAAGTACTTTGTGGCATATCAAAGAACAAATTTCTGTGGGGAATGACATCATGGATTTGGGAAGTTAGTCTATCACTAAAGAAGAAAAAAACACTTGTGACACATTTGCCTTTTATAAATCAGAAAATATTTATTCCACAAAATTACAGGTATGTTGATCCAGAAGTGTTAAATGCTCTAACCTATCTTGCTTAAATGGATAATAAATTACAAAGAATTTCTCAGAGTGCCAGAGGAAAGAAAACTTACCTTTAAATTTGTTACTTTGTTGGCACTCACAATTCCACAACTACATTCCTAGGGAGCAGTGGGGGAGTCTTAACAGACTCCTATAAGAGGCAGAGAGCCAACTTGTAGTTATTTTAAAGAATGCATCAGTTGTCTAAAGTTTTGCACCCTAGTACAGATCCTGTTTGTCTGAAAAGTATCCAGGCCATGTAAAAATGGTCTGCTGGCCAGAGTCCAGAGTTTTACAGACTAAAAGCATATAACTTTACAACATTCCACTTCAAATCTTGCATGAAAATGCTGGTTAGCAAACTGTGATAGGTAAAGGGAGGGGGGACAGCTTTTAACACTCTCAAGATATTTGGGGGCCAATCTCGGAAAAACTGTAGGAAGAGCAAAGTGAAAAGGTAGCATCTGTAAAATGTTCCAGACTCCAGTCTTTCTGCATCCTTGCAGTTAGACTCCACTCACTGCTACACTTGCAGGGAGGTATTACTAGTATTTTCAGGTTACAAGGCATAGGCTCCTCGCCATCCGTTCAAAATTCAGACGAAAATATCATCTAGCTACCAGCATAGTCTGATAAGCCACCCCACAAAACCCTTCACTGGTTTTCTGATGTATTGAAAATCAAATATGAGACTTTAGTCCTAAGAATGCTTTCTTACACATTTTATTTTATTGCCATGAGTTGACTTACTAACTTAATGGGACTACACTAGGTAGTAAAGTTAAGCATGTGTGTAAACGTTTGCAGGTTCAGGGCCTTAAATCTGTTCTGGTCCACACAACCTAACATAGCAAGTGATATCTGCAATAAATTCAATTCCTTCTACTTCCATTTCTCCAATTTCCTGTGGGAACCATGTTTCAGTGCTTTTTCAAACTATATGCAAATCTGCTACTCTTTCATTAACCCTTTATAACTGCTTAAATATTAAAACTCTGTGTGAGAGATGTATAATTTCTTCGTACTGCTTAATTAATTCTGAGATAGCAGAAGCCCTTTAACACTGCAGAACTGGCCAGTGATGTAAATTCAACACAGATAGCTTAAGTATGTGGTACAGGCATGCTTACTGTAGGATACAGCTCTCATTTTAAGTGGGAGTGACATACTTGTTTTGTCAGTGTGATCATACATGCACACAGTTGTAAAATAGCAGATAAAGTTTTTAGCTCCAAGGATCCTTGTCACTAACCTGCTGTGAGCTTTGGTTAGCCAGAGCTCAGGTTTACCAAACAAAAGGTTTTTCAGCAAGGAGTGATCAAGTTTCTGGGAAAGGGGGATCAGAGCCTGAGCAAGAAGCACATCTGCAACAGTGGGGACAAACGTTCAGGGCCCTGGTCAAGGAGAGAAGCCAAAGAAGCCATGGGTGAATCAGGACAGCCATTTTCTTTGAAAGGGAGGCCTCACAAGAAGCACTGGTGCTCTGTTATTAATCCATTCACTCCAGGCACATTTGAATGGTGCATCATAAGACTGAAGCTGGTAACTCATCTGATTAAGTGCTGCCACACTAAACACCATTTGAACCTGTTCTAGGCACAGACAATATTTTATAAGAAGCCACCAGCTGCACTGGTCTGACCTAAAACAAAGTCCTTTCAACGTCCCTCACCACTTTCCTCGTAGGACCATACTTGCCTGCTTCATGCTCTGATCCCAACAGACTTTTTTTTTTTTTTTTTTATAAAGTTATTGCAAAGAAAGAAGGCACAGGAAGAAATAATATGGAGATAGATTACTTTATATTGGCAAAGTCAGAACTAGCCAGAAAAGTTTTCTTTTCAGAAATTCCTCATTCAACACCTAGGTACCCTTAAAGTGATCTGAAACAGAAGAGAACACAGAAAGCAAGAGTCACTCATTTCAGACTCTCATAAAATGATTATGACCCTCACCTGAGGTATGTGCTCTGAGCCCTTCTGGGGAAAAAAAAAATATAGTTTCTATACAAAATGAAACATTAGGAGCCATTGAGAGCAGCCGAAAGCAGCCAGGATCTGGGTGACCCATTCAAGACGTGAGCAATTCTGGTTTAAGGTCCCATTCTATCAACAACTTGAACTTGGCTCTGTGAGAGCCCGGATCAGAGAACAGAAAACAAACACATCTGCCCCTATGAAGCTGGCTTCCACATTGCTCCTCCACATCCCACATTTTACCAGCCACTCTTAAGACTGAAGAGCCTTTTTGTAATGAATGTAGACAAAATTAGACCAGTCCTGCAAAAAAAAAAAAAAATATTGTGAACAGCTGAGGTTTTCCATCAAAAACAATTCATGAAAAAATAATAAATAAACCAGCATGAACCAGAAATATATAAATAACTCATTTTCCTTTGCTAATTAAGTAGTATCAAGCTACTCTTAAAATAGAACATTGAATGTCATGCTCACAGGTATTACCCAAGATTTGGCTGTACTACATGCAAAGCTATACTGCAAACCTTACAGGAGCTTTAGCAAGGGTGAAATCTAGCTGCTTGCATTTCTAAGCAAGCTTAAGATGTTTGTCACGTTTGATCTATAAAGTCCACAGTGATTTCTAATGACACCCTGTAAAATAAAGAAAAATGGTGATAGACCCAAGTGTCTCTGTCTCATAACTCAGACTGGTGATATAACTGGTGGGACAGCTGCTATTTCAGAGTTTGTTGCTTCTTGTGCTTTTTACAGAGACTCCATACTTATTTGAACTGGCAAACACTGCTCTCAAATCTCCATTGTATACATATTTCCAAATAAATAACCAGTCAATCAGAAAATTCTCTAGTAGCAGGGATGGAGGAAGATGTTCTTCTGCTCTGAATGCTGTAAATTTGGCATACCCAGATGGTTCCGAGACAGCACATTATGGCTTGCACAATGGTCAAAATACAAGCCAGTACTTAGACAAGAAAACTCCGCTATGTCATCACATCCATACCTCCATTCTTTTCAGATTTGTTTTCTGAAGAGCCTTCAAAGACTTTATACAGTTCATTTGCCAATGGTTTAGCACACAGCTTTACCACTTCCCTTGGAAGACTATTTCACAGAAATGTTACTCATAAAACAAAGAGGAATTTATAATTGGATACAGATCTCTTACCAAAATTGTCACACACCATATATTAATTTCTGTATGTTGATCAGTAAAGTTTGAATGCTTCTGTAATACTCATTCAACATCTCTTGTTATAAATGCTGGGATGAAACACTGTAAACAATTCATCTTCTTCATGCCCTTGAAATCTTTTCAGACAGTTGTATTCTTTATAGCCACCATTTTGAATATGAGGCAGATAAACACTGCACTGGAAAAGCTACACCATAATAAAAAGGAAGTCTATAACATGCTTGACCTTATTGTTTCAGTTTAATAGCTTGCAACTCAATTTTAGAGCAACATATATGGTGAAGAATATCTTTTGAAGCAGAAAGAGATGTTTGGTCTTTTTTGTGGGAAGTCAGAAGAATGAATGATTGGGAAGTCAGAAGAATGAATGATCTTACATTCTGCAAGATACATGAATAGTGGAGTTCAGCACACCAGTATTTGTAACCCCTGTAGAGTCACAAGGAAAGTGTATTTGTGCTTGCAAATGTTTGTTACATTTGAATTATACCTGTCTTACATTAGGGGAAAAAAGGGAAGATGATTATAGAAAGTGACAGTCTTAACATTAAATCCCCTGTTATTCAAGTTGCCTGCACCTGGGATCTCTCTTTTTAAGAATAAAGCCATAAGTCATTTTGGAGAGATGCCAACTGTCTGGAATCCTTTGTCCAATACCAAGTGTGAGTTTCTAACAAGGCATGACATAAAAAGTCGAGACCCTTTCTCTTTTTACAATATCTTAAAAGCCCTTTTCTTCCTACATTTTCACAGAAACTTAAAAGAAGACAAACGAAGTCAGCACGATGGAGAACAGGGCACAAATGCTAAGCACAGGCTACAGTGGAAACAGTACATGAGCATGCAACTTCTGTCCATCTAAGAGCATGAGAAAGGAGTGACAGGCATTAAACAGTGAACATAGGAAACGTTAGAAAAAAAATCCCACAGCTACAAAATGTATTTATTACTGTTGATGAGTTTTAGTAACAAATGGAGATATTTTATTAGGCACTTGTTGCAGCCTTTAAAAATAAGGACAATTTCTTTTGCCATGGACTAACATATTAATTCATGTGTTCAGAGTTAAAATCTTGCATCATAATTTTTGCAAGAGGTTCCAGGAAAGAAATCATCTTGTGGTCCCATGAACACAGGGCTCTCTGCTCTCAGTAGTTCATAAATTACCCATTTCTCCCATAGGAGACTGCAGGCAGACTAATATTACTACTGTGAAATTCCCACCTGCTGATCATTCGCAGAGAGGAAGCCATAGGTGCGTCAGATATAACACCAGAAAGAATACTCCAAGTGGACCAGACCACACACTTTTCATGGACAAGGAAGAAAAGTCTTCAAGAACAGGCTCTCCTGAGGTGGGAAAGTGTATTGTCACCTTCTAGCACTGCGTTCAACAGCTACAACCCAGTTCATCTCATTGTAAAAAAAAAAAAAAAAAAATCCCTAACAGNAACAGAGAGCAGCTTGAACACAAGACCTAGGAATCAGCTGTAAATGATAACACCGACTTCTTCAGGGTTTGGCAATATCAAAATAGCTATGTTAACCCAGGAGAACTTTGTTTTTTAAAAATCCTAGGTAAATGCAAATCTGATTCAGTGTTTGTACAAACAGCTCAGTACCTAGCTGCTGTCTTGACCTATTCATAATTCAGGAGACCAAACTGATGCAAGTGCCAGAAGCCTACAGAGGTGCCTAACTTCACATAGAGCTTTTAACACTATTGAAAGCCTATTTTAATTTAGTCTTGGTTTTCCCTCAGTCTCATCTCCCAAGTGTTTATGACCTCCATGTGGGAGGAAAAAGTCCTTGACTCAGTGCTTTAGGATTTTTTCCTTAACATCTGCATAATGTAAAACAGACAAAAATGATCTTTGTGAGGCCCACAAGCCTTGGTACCTCCTTCCTTTGGTGATAGCTCTCACCAGAAGACCACAAAGTCCAGACTCTTGCACCATCTTTCTCCTAGTGGCACAGTTGCTACAGGAGGAAATAAGAAGTTTGTATCAACACAGATATGCCACCTCTTGGCCATAGCACTGCCTTTCTGGGCAATACTGAACACACACTGGAACCCCCCTTTAGTCAGAGAAAGGTCTCCTGCACACATCTTGTATTTCCTGGGCAAGCTACTCTGTCATATAAAAGGTAGACCAAACCAAAAGCATCTCTAGCTGTGCTTAAAAAACAATGAGCTCTGCCCAGCTCTTGGGAGAACAGTTATCAGCAACTACCCCTGAAAGAACGCCCCAGGCAGATGAAGCTATCAACCAGCGCTACAAAAAGGGTTCCCTGAACTCCACAGAAGGGCAGGCATTTCTTCCGGCAGCCCATTATCCTCTGTGTTATAGGTCTTGTTCAGAGGTACTGATTAGGAAAGGCACATCACTGAAAGCTTAAGGTCCCAATTCATGCACTTAGAAGTCAAGCACTGCAGAACTTTACACATAACACATATCTTTCTCAATGTAGTCTTTAATGACTTCAGTGGAAAAAATATTGAGTTCCAGCTCACTAGAAGATACATGTTGTGTTTTGTTGAATATTAGTACCATATCCGCACATTATCGGACAAGAGATTTTAGTCACATTTCATTAGATTTTTACTTTGACATCTATCTTTAGTGTATGAAAACATGAAAAACTACTGACATGGTCCTGATCTAGGAGAATTACTGAACCTTGCTTAGAATCATAGAATATCTCAAGTTGGAAGGGACCCATAAGGACCATTGAGTCCAACTCCTAGCACTACACAGGTCTGCCCAAAAATTCAGACCATATGACTAAGAGCACAGTCCAAATGCTTCTTAAACTCTGATAGGTTTGGTGCTCTGACTACGTCCCTGGGGAGCCTGTTCCACTGCGCGACAACCCTCTCAGTGAAGAACCTCTTCCTGATATCCAGCCTGAACCTCCCCTGTCACAGCTTGACTCCATTCCCTCTGGTCCTATCACTGGCCACTAAAGAGAACAGATCGGCGCCTGCCCCCTGGCTCCCCCTCGTGAGGAAGCTGTAGACCGCAATGAGGTCTCCCCTCAGCCTCCTCTTTTCCAGGCTGAACAAACCAAGTGACCTCGGCCGCTCCTCGTACATCTTCCCCTCCAGGCCCTTCACCATCTTGGTAGCCCTTCTCTGGACACTCTCCAAAAGTTTCACATCCTTTTTGTACTGTGGTGCCCAAAACTGCACACAGTACTCGAGGTGAGGCCGCACCAGCGCAGAGCAGAGCAGGACAATCCCTTCCCTCGACCGACTAGCAATGCCGTGCCTGATGCACCCCAGGATACAGTTGGCCCTCCTGGCTTCCAGGGAACACTGCTGGCTCATATTCAGCTTGCTATCAACCACAACGCCAGATCCCTCTCTGCAGGGCTGCTCTCCAGCATCTCATCCCCCAGCCTGTACATATAGCCAGGGTTGCCCCTTCCCAGGTGCAGGACCCAGCACTTGCTCTTATTAAACTTCATGCGGTCGGTGATTGTCCAGTTCTCCAATCTGTCCAGATCTTTCTGCAAGGCCTTTCCACCCTCAAGGGAGTCAACAGCTCCTCCCAGTTTAGTATAATCTGCAAATTTGCTCAAAACACCTTCTAGTCCTACATCCAAATCGTTTATAAAAACATTGAAGAGAACTGGCCCTAAAATGGAGCCCTGGGGGACCCCACTGGTGACCGGCCGCCAGCCTGATGCGGCCCCATTCACCATAACCCTTTGAGCCCTACCCGTCAGCCAATCATTCACCCATCGTATGATGTTTTTGTCCAGCTGTATGCTGGACATTTTGTCCAGCAGGATCCTATGGGAAACCATGTCAAAAGCTTTACTGAAATCCTTAGAAGAATGTCATCTTTCAAACAAGTTTTAGCTTTAGATTTAGCTTGTCCAAGCACTTTAAAGAGGATTTTTCTCTAGGCAAAATGTTAAAAGCTGTTTTTGAATAGACATATGGCTATACAGTTGCCTACAATTACTGAATATTTTAGTAGTCTGGTTCAATTTAATTTTTGCAAAATATTTTTAGATGCAGAACTCTAAACCTCAGAAATGAGAGTCAGATAGTGATGTTGCCTATGAATATAGAATGAAATATGTTCCAGTCCCAAAAGACGGTAATTGAAAGTCATAGTAACGATTGCCATCACCAAATGAGTATTTTCCAATAGTTACACATTGGTTGCCTGGGACAACATTCCCTTCCCCTGTGCTTAGAATAAGGATTGGATTAAGTCAGAGATCACTGTGGAAGAAAACAGTAACTCCAACAGCAACGAGCAGAATGTGTTATGGGATCCCTCTTGCAAGATGGAGGCCCCAGTCATGAGGCTACACGATCTCACCTGGAAAACTGTGAAATTCGTGGTGGCTGTCTCACCACTTAGTCTAAATATCGGTCAGAAAAGTGGTTTTGACAAACAGCCTCCTGGCTACAGTAGGAAGGAGAGGAGCTTATTCAGCCTCTGCCTGCTACTTACCTGTTCTTTCAACACATGAACAACTGAAAACTGTGGTAGAAAGCAGTTTCTTTTACTAGCATATATCCCTGCTGCATGCCCCCCCCATTAGAATGAACTAAACTCTTCATAGGCAAGTGAAGAGATGGACAGGGTCAAGTGGATGCTTGTGATATTGAAGAAATTTTCTGCTAATAAACTTACAGAGTTATATAAAAGATTCCCATAATAACTCTTTTATAAACCCACCTTTTATAATTGAGAATACGTATGAACTAATTTTAGGAAGGTAAACACTTCAGTTTTTGCCATTTTGTGTCTCAGACACAATCACCATTTAGGAATTCAGTATAGCCAGTATTGTGAAATGACAGACCTCAGAAATGCTGACTCATGAGAATGAGGTTATGGGAAGTATCAAGCAGAAGAAATCAATCTCATTTCCATTTCCATGTTTATCTTCTTCTATTTTTACATTCTCCTTCTCTTGGATCATCAACTTTAATTTGGAACCTGACTGATCAAATGCTATGCCTCATATTCTCAAAGTGAGCTTAATGGATATTGCACTATAGTGTACAGCATCGATCGACAGTAATCAACAACTCAGCACTGCTACATAACCATGGAAGACGTACTAATTTTTTGCCCATAGCACATCAATAACACATTTTACACAACAAATCAAACACACCACCATGCTGTCCTGGGAGAACCTTGTCATGTAACTCTCAGATGTATCTTCTACTTACAGTGCTTGCGAGAACAATCTCCTCTCCTGCACTAACATAAGCTGTTTTGTTGTTTGTTTCTTTTTTAACTTCCCCACATTTATTTGCAGTAGTTGTATTCTTGCTTGTTTTACATCTACAGAGACTTTCTGTTTTTTTTTTATAGATTACGTAATACTGTAATAATAGGAAAAGGTACGCATTTTGTAGACTAAATGGCAATGGTTTCACATGTGTAACTATTCCCACTTACTTTTGGCATAATTTTGTTAGTTTTTTTATTCAGTTGTGTCATCTCTGTATTAGCTGTTACTTAATGCCAATGTTAAAATAGGTGTCTTGGCTATAACACTTAGGACTAATAACTGGGTGGAAGCTAAAAGCAACATAACTACTCGAAGTTCCCAAATTCCAAAACAATGAGACTATAGTATTAGAAAGAGCAAAGAGAATATGGCAGCATTACACTCAACTGTCTTGTACTCTGAGATATAATACCAGTCTGAGGCCGAGCCTGTTCACCCCTAAGAAAAGGGCCACCTGTGAGGCACCCAAGGGTCTTCCTCAACTGATCTACCACCAGGTGGTTAGAGAACAGGAACTGGGGGGCTAAGGTGGAGATACAAGGCAGATGCAGGCGCAGGTTAGGCACTGCTGTGGAGCTGGGACATGGCCATGAGGCACACTGGGGTCTGAAACAGGGAAGCCTTCCCAGACTCCATGCTTGGGACACAGTCAAAGACATAGGAACCAATCACAGAAATGTATGTCTCAGAAAGTCTATGCGGGGTCATTTATCTGCTCCCAGGAAGGATCGAGTACACCTAGAACATCCACAACTGTTATGTATTTGCTCAGCCAGTGAAAAACGTCCAAAGACAGCTCTAACAGCTTCTTTGTGTAACCCATTCCAGTACTTAAAAAACATTGTAACTATAGATTTCTTCCTCAAATCTAGCCAAACCATCTGGGCTGCAAAGAGCATTTTGTTTCATCCTCACTGGAGACAAAGAACAATTAATTAACCATTTCTGTGTATTAGAGCACAGTTTATTCTCTTTTCTAGACAGTGATTTGCCAAGCTCTGTTTGTGCAAGTAGCACTTTGGAGGTAACATCAATTAGTTGCCCACTTGTAGCAGCGTCCCCAGCTCCATCTGGCTCCAAAGCATGTGCTTCCAGCTTCACTCTTTGCTCTCACATGAAGACAGCAGCGTGCAACAGGCAACTGCTGGTGTAGCAGGAAGAGCTCAGCTGCTCTGTAGTCCTCCAGGTGAAGACATCTAGACAGGCTAAAAGGACGTGGAGCTCTTGGAACGGGTCCAGAGGAGGGCCACTAAGATGATCAGAGGGCTGGAGCACCTCTCCTATGAAGAAAGGTTGAGGGAACTGGGCTTGTTTAGCTTAGAGAAGAGAAGACTCTGGGGAGACCTCATTGCGGCCTTCCAGTACTTGAAGGGAGAGTATAAACAGGAGGGGGAACGCCTGTTTACACACGTTGATAGTGATAGGACAAAGGGGAATGGTTTTAAACTAAGACAGGGGAGATTTAGGTTAGATATTAGGAGGAATTTTTTCACTCAGAGGGTGGTGAGGCACTGGAACAGGTTGCCCAGAGAAGCTGTGGATGCCCCATCCCTGGAGGCATTCAAGGCCAGGCTGGATGTGGCGCTGGGCAGCCTGCTCTAGTAGTTGGCAACCCTGCCCAGAGCAGGGGGGTTGAAACTAGAGGATCTTTAAGGTCCTTTTCAACCCAGACCATTCTATGATTCTACGATTAGTTCTTAAGAGTCCTTGTACAGGACGCTCTGGGAATCCAGGTTTTACCTAAAACATACTCAGGTCCTGCAGTCTTGGTCAGGTTTACTTGTTACAATTTTTCACTTGCTTTCCCCTAGACTCTCTCTAGTTTGTCTGTATATTTCTTTATCATGTATAAAACTGGCTGAAGAATTCAGGCTGGGGGCTTATCACAGTGGAACAGGGCAAAATAATTAGCTGTCATCCTCTTGTATACAATATCTTCAGTAATGAGTCCCAGAATGACATGTTCACATTTCAACATTTTGTCAAATCAGTGACTTGCATTCATTTTCTAATTTGCAATAGTCTACAGATGCTTCATGTGACTGAATGATTCTCCACTTTCTATCATTGGATTCTATTTTCATCCCTGACTGTAGTGACTTGTGCTTCTTTTGATTTATTTTATCTTGATTTCTGACCAGCTTGTCAGCTGCTCAGACTACTTTTGAATTTAGTTCTAGGTCTCTCAGGCTGGATGATGTACTGGGAACTTTGCAGATGATACCAACTCCATCAGTTAAACTTTTCAGTTTCCTAAACTCATTCTGAAATAGAAAAACAGCTTTTATTTTTTCATATACAGCAATCCTCCACATGCCAAAACTTTAAATTATCTCTGGTGAATAAAGGACTATTCAACTGATGATTCCACTGAGCTGTAATCTTCCGTTTTCTCCTTATGTTTTGTTTCTTTAGTTCTCATGTGACATAGACAAAACATTCAAATTCAACTCTTAAGGGGACAGAAACATAAGAACTAAGACATTCAAGGCACATTAAGTTAACCTCTAAAATTAAGATGCAAGCTAACAACTGTAAGTCATTTCACTGAGTTCATTTTCATTAATCTAAACCAAAACAATTCCTGTTGTGCATTCTAGAAGTATGCAATGGTGCACGTTAGAACCAAGATGTGTCTGAAACACCAGCGTACCAACAAGGTATTGCTGAACTGTTGCTGAGATCAACAGCTAAACTTCAAAATCCAGGTAAGCTTTCCATTCAAGATATACAGTGATATCAACACGTACTTGGCTTTTCTTTCAAGTGTTTGTTCTGTTTTGTGGTATGAATATGGCGAGATTCTGGAATCTAGCATATGTAGATTTCATCTAATTATTTTCTAATATGAAAATATGAACATTTCTCTATGCCCATCATTGTTGTCTGGTGTGTGCATGCATGCCCATTTCACTGCAATCTTTACTTCTGTACTGACATTTACATGACTGTTTTCATGCAGTTTAAAAAACAAAAACAAAACACTGCTGGTGAATTGTTGGAACTATTGGAAATATTGGTGACTGCAGACACGAACTTGTCAGTTTTCTCTTGTGCATATGTCATATATATCATCCCATATGACATACATTTTACTGAAACAATTTAAGGTTTATTTGGTAAACAAATCATACAATGCTAGTTGAGTCCAGTGATTTACATCATGTAAAAACAGAACATCTTAAGCAACACATGTGCAATAAAAGCAAACAGATGTTTGCAGTCTAAGCACTGTGCTAATGGTGGTGGTATGGCAACATATCAAAGGAAAAACACAACGTATCCAGAATTGCCCACTGGAGTGTTAAGCACAGCTGCATAACTTTGAAAGAACAACCAATAGGATATCCCAAACCACTTTGTGGCATGCTGCCATACTTAAGGTAAGAATTCGTAATTAACTGCTAATACCTAAACTCCTCGGCTAAAACGGTGTGGAATTTCTTGCGAACAAGACAACAAAGATATGAAAAGTAGTAAAACCATTGCTTGTTTTACAGCATTAACATAGCAGCAACACTACCGTTGTTTCATACATAGTGAAATTAAATGTGCCCCAAAAAATCCACCTCAGGAGGCCTGATCTGAGGTTTTACGGAATTTTCCAGGCTGGGTAGCTACAAAACAGAAATGTTTGAAACACAGCAGCAGGAACGCATGCATCGCTGGAAGAGTGCAGTGGACAAGTCATGACACTTACAGGCTGATACCCTATAGGCTCTGTAATCCAGTGCATTACAAACAGTGCTGTTCTCAGCCTGTTGGAATGGCTGGAACTATTCATGAGGTGTCAAAAATGTCATTTTGCTCATACCACTGAATGTAAACTTCACTAAATCCCAGATGAAGCTGAAGTTATGTACAACTTCATATAATCACATCTAACAAAAGCAACTACTCTCTTTTTCTGAGATTTCCCTAAATCTGACATCCAGAGGACCAATGGCAAAACTGCCATTGAGTAAAACTACCAGACAGAAAAGTGAAAATGAACATCCACCCCTCAAAGGAGTTTTACAAAAACCTGTAAAAAAGTGTTGATTTGTTCAAAGAAAATGCTACAAATGTTAACTGGTGTAGCTTAAAGCAAATACCAGTTGTACCAGCCTCTGTGCACAGCATCACATGATAATAACTTTTTACTAAAAAATTGAGCAGAGAATTTAGCAACATATGAATTGGAACATGTTAAAATCCCAGATATAGCTATGTTGGGAAACATGCATCTGTTTATGTACAGACTTTTGACCTCAAGTATGTTCTTAAATATCTTGCTGAACATATAATACACTTAACATGAAAATAATAATAAAATAGAACCACATAAAATATGCCAAGTGTCTATGCATTCCCTTAGTTATCTGCTACAGCATCAAAAAAAAAAAAGATTTAATATTAATATTTGTAATAGCAAAGAATTATTTTATAAGAAGCTGGTAAACTCAAATAGTAAAACAAGTTGCATATTTTCAATACTTTCCTGTATGAGTCTCAAAGTAGTGTGTATTCCAAAACTCTAATTTTGATAAATAGTTCTTAAGTGTAACTTGGAATTAACACAGAAACAAACAAAAAAGAATCAAATCATAAGCCTGCAGAAAGCAGACTATTTTTGAGATAACACGAGACTGGAGAATATGGGAGTTTAATCTTCAGCCCAGTAATTTTCTGAACTTTTCAGACTGAATAAACATACAAGAAGGCATGATAAAACTACAGTTCCACATCTTTATCATAGATTTTTCACGCTTTATGTTTCTCAGCTCTTTTTAATTAAAATACTTCCATTTTTCCTTCCCTAAACAATTACATTACACATTAGTGAATAAATATATGGATGCTGAAGACTTAATTTTTTAATTCAAGGCACAGTTTAATGTCCTCTGACCTGACAAAGTGCCATTCCTCAGCTTTACACTGCCCAGTTTTTTGCCTCCTTCATTTGCATGGCTCCCAAGCGCACACGCTCATAGGAGCTGCAATGCAATGCTAGGCTAGAGGCTTCTAGCAGGGAACACAATGTCTCAATTTTAGGTTGTGGTTGAAGACTGTGGTCATCATAACTTTATCCTCAAACTCAGTGGCTCAGCAGAGCCAAGCAGGGCTCTGGGGAATGAGGACAGCAGCTGGACTAGAAAATGCAGTTCACATTTGGAATGATATTTTTAACTTTAAACTCCAGATACTTTCACCCATGGCTGGAACAAGAGGGAGACAGAAGTAAAAAAACAATCAAGCAACACGCACCTCTTGTGGATCACATGGTCTCTGGATAGTAACATCAAGCAGACAAACTGGGCAGACAGATTAGGATGCCCTTGCTCTGCTTCCTTATCATTGGTCCTCAAAGCAAAGATTTAAGCTCATGCAGTACAATGAATGTTACAGAAGAACAGCGCTCACCCCACTCACTCTCTGGACACACATCTCCCCCTTGCATTATTCCCAGATTCCTTCCTTAGAGTTCTGCAACTGCGGATGGCAATTTTCAATTAGGCATGTGCTTCAGGGGAAATAAGGAATTTCCCAAGGTCACTTTAGGGCAATGAAATCACACATGCCACATAAAATGCTTACACTACAAAATGATAGCATAATGGAATGGTAAAGCCTTTAACAAAACCCTAAAGGGAACATGTAACTAGTAGAGCAGGGTCATTTATTATTTCAAGTTCTCCAGTTACACCTTTGAAAGTCAGTGTTTCTTTTTACTGAAAAAGTGATAAGAGGTATCAGAGGGGGAAAAAAAAACAAAACAAAAAAACATGATGTGCCCAGCTCCTCTTGCCAATTTGTAGAACCACTCAGATTCAAATTGCATGCAAATCAGAAAAAGAAAATAAATATATGCCATGATGGTTCCATTTAAGTTCCATTTAAGAAAACATACAAAAAAAAATTCTGTTTGTAGGATGAACAGGTTACTAAATGTGAAAAACATTTAAGACATTTGGTATGGCCTTTCATTTCCAAACAAAAAATGTGGTAATACATGCTAAATACATCAAGCAGTCGCTGTTTTAAAAGTGACAAATGAGTGAAACTTCTCATGAATTTAACCCACTGGTAACCCATCAGTAATACAACAGAGAGGCAAAAAATAATATTGGTTCAAGTAATCAAAGCTTGTGTCATACCCATAAATAAGCTGGTACTTCTCACCTCTGGCATACAAACAAAAACACCAGTTCAGTCATGCATTAAACACCAGATAGCCAAATTTAAATATTTTTGTTTTACTTCAGTCTTGTCTCGGTTACACAATTAAAGATGGTACCATAGGCATATGCACAGACTTGCTGCACCTTTGCCTAGGTTCAGCATGTTCATTTCCAAACTGTACAGTCCAACACAGTACCATTGCACCCTGAACACAGCTCTGCTATTAAAAATGGTATCAAAGAATCCTTGATTGAAAAATTAATCTTTAAACTGGGTCACAATGAATGTTAGCTCTTTTTTTAATCAGTGAATGAAACACATCATGTATTAACATGGATCGGAGACCAATGACTAGTGCAGCAGGTTGGTCTGCAGGAGCTCAGGAAGGAGAAGGGTCATTGTATAACCCAGCCATAGCTACTGGATTTTGTTGTGATTTGAGATAATACATAAGGTCTACCCTGTACTTTAAATTGCTTCATCTACTATGCAATTCTTTTCTCACTGTAAACAAGGATGAACTTTTCCTGGGATATATCTTCCAGCCATATATCCTGGTCAGAGGAGAACTTGCTTTTTAGCGCATCCAAGCCAATGAAAACTCATGCAACATCATGGGCGCAGCACCAAGCGGAGGTAAAAAATACCGGGCAGATATTGGTGTTAGACATGTCCTGGTGTGATGTTGCAGCCCTGCAGCCACCCCATTACACATGCTGTGGGAAGCAGAGGAACGTGCAAGGCACAAATTGTGGCTCAAGGGGATAAGACCCCACAGTGTCTCTTATCTCCCTGGAAGAGCCGCAGTCACAAAGCTCGCCTAGGGACAGGACCAGCCTCTCACTAGGATGGCCACCCAGATGGCTGCTCAGATCTTACACAGAGTAAGCTCATGCCAGCCCAAAAGAACCAGGGTTCTACCTCACTTTGCATGGTAAAGCCAAAAGACCATTAATGATTGTAGCATGGCTAGACACTAAACTGACGGGGCAATGTAATTTACTGGATAGACTACAAGAAAGCTGATTTAATAGTATGTTGATCTGGTGTCTTCTCCTGCCCTTTAAACTCATAGTTTAATTACTAACACCCCTGCTAAAATCTTTCCTCTGTGCTCCCACTCAATTTACAATAATAAAGGTTATATGCAAAGCAGACTGGAAACCACTGGGACAAGAACTTAAACAAGTGAAATTCACAGTTCTAGCCCACCAGACCTACACTGTTTGCTGTGGTGCCTTCCACCAAGACCAAAGATGTTTCATGACAAGGAATCCATTAGCTGTGTGTAGTGCTGAAGCAGTGTTTAGGAACTTGCTATCTACCTTCATTGCAATGTTGATGCTCCCATAACATTTTCTACTGGAACTGCTATGGCTATTATGTGTCATTCCCATGAATACTTCACCAAACATTGAAAGTCAGAAGTTTAGAAATGTCTTACATATAAATGAATGAGAATCTACATCAACACAAGTGAATTTTAGTCCTGACAGTTCCTTAGTCTGAATGAATTTTAACCAGGTAATATCATATTACTAACTCCAAGCAGACATTCATTCATAAAAATTTGAAATATTTAGAAGGAAGAGCATTTTTACATAATCTTCATTCTAAACTTCTAAGCCCTTAGGCATAGGACTGTACTTTACTTTCCCACTTTATCCCCCAGCAAAAAGATGTAGCTGTAACTCCCATAACTAGTGCATTCATATGCATGTGCCCACATAAATACAATTAACAGTGAAAATTAGTCTAAAGCAATCTTATGTCTACCAGTTGCTAAGACCAGAAAAGCAATCATTCTGAAAATAAATGCCACCTGTTTCTGAATAGTTGTCTGCATTTTTTTTTTTTTCTTAGAAGGCACTTCTTAGAGAACTCAAAGTATACTTTCATTCCTATCTTTTATACCATAACTGCATAAAACTTGAATGAACTACCACAATTAACATGCTGATGTTTAACAGTAACTGTCCTGAAGGACTGTACAGCAGTATTCTTCCAATTAGAAAGCTGTTTGAAATAAGTTTACAACTTGACTTTTCATTATGTCCTGAAAAAAAATCTACAAGGAGCAGATTGTTGTCTCTCTCTCTCTCTCTCTGTTAGTATTTCACACAGAGGCTGTTGCAAAGGTTATCAGAATATGCAAATATTTCCTAAACAACACACATCCTTGTTTTGAACTGGGGTAATCCCTATTGTAGAAGAACAAGTTTTGCTTACATTTCTTAGAGCAGTACCTGCAGCTTATTTTTTAACTCACTGAAAAATCTTTATTGCTGCAGGAACTCCCTGTATTCCAGCAAATGCATTCCAGCTACGCTGGCTGAGCTGCATTCATACACATCAAAATAAAATACACCAAAACCCTGGGACTGCTAAAGGAGTACGCCTTTTACAAAGTGTATGTTTTAAGCTGCAAAATCAGGGACCTCTTCTCCAGACGTGATCGGATCATGAAACCATGCATTTGCAGAGATTCATAGAGTTAAGCAATGCATCTCAGCCCTATTTCCAGTCTCGGCTCACATCTGCGTTCCATCAGAGATAAGAAAGTTTGATAATCTCCCCGGTAAAAAGAAGGTCTATGCGAATTAGAAGCACATGGAACGCCAGAAAAGCTAAAGTAATTGTCCACACAGATGTTGCTGCACACAAGAAGCGCGCTTTTGCTTTGCAGCCTCTATAAAATCGCAAGCCATTTTAGGAGGGAACAGCAGTTGTAGGACCAAGTCTCACAAGCAGCGCCCTGAGCCTCTCCGCACTTTAACACCGCCACCCTCCAGCCGCAAGGCTCCGCGTCAACATACCTGCGTCTCCATTTTTTCTTTCCCCAGACACTTTTCCTCCTTGTCCTGAAGTTGAAGAAAGAGGAGATAGTCCTTCCCAGCCGGGCGCTGGGCTTCCCTGTTGCTGCTGCTGTTCCTGCTGCTGCTCTGATGCTGCTGCTGCTGCGCGGGCGCGGGAGCCGTGCCCTGTCCAGCCGCGCACCGCCGCTCGCCCCTGCCCCAGCCCCAGCCCCGCCGAGCTCCGCGCCGCCTGACAGGTTTCCTTATATAGGTGAACGCTGATTGCATTCCTGGTGAAAGAGGCTAACAGGGAGCGAGCTTAACTTGGTTAACTCCACAGGTACCAAATGTGGCTGCCCGCCTGAAGTTTGCTAGCGTAGCACCGAAGGGGCTTCTGAGAGGAGAACGGTTTCGTTGCAGCACCGCTGAGCACCTATGAAGCTATTCCATTTCTCACTGCTATAATAATACTGACTGCTATGTTAGTATTACATTAAACGCTTGATATTTTTACAGAATACCCTCCTTAGCCTACATTTTACTCCAAGAAAAGCACACAGGATGACAAAGGTATGTGCACGTGCATTCTGATAGCACCAAAATAATTCCAATACTATCAGAGTCTTCATGGAAAGACTACCATACACCACATGGTATGTGAAAAAGTTGGGAAATGAGGATTGCAATACTGCTGTCAATGGAAAAAAGCAGTATACAAAAAACCTTGTTTTACTGTTTTCCACTTCCTTTCCTGTACAATGTAATAGCTAAGCTTCTGGTGATAGCTCTGTCTTTGTCAGAGAGGTGTGATTGTGATATATTAACAGACACACCCCTATCTAAACAGAGAAGTACAGAGACAGAGTGGGTACCTAGAACAAGCATATACTGTACTCTGCAGAGTGGTGACACGCATATTTCAGATATTCCTGACTCCTCTTGCCCACCCACTACTCACTAAACCCCTTCTGCAAACACAATTTAAATGTCTTGAAGAACTTCAACACACAATTAATTAATCACAGGGAGAATCGTGCAATATATTACCCTTTATTCTATTCAGTCAAGATTCACCTATTAATTACAGCCCTCCTTCTACAAGCTACAACACGGACAATATGCAGGGGGAGACAGATGACAGAAGGCATGAAGAAAGAGAGAAAAGAACAAATAAAACAAATGATGGATGAAACCAAAACAAGAAATGAGTGACAATGAGAAGGTTAAAAGATTTGATCAAAGATGAGATGTTGATGTTTAAAAAAAAAAAAGTACATTAAACTTTAAAACATATAACTTTTTTCATTCTTTCCCTCAGATGTATTGCCTATAACTCAAGACAGACAAGAGACACAAATTTTGCTTCCTGGTGATATATGGAGGTTTAAAAACAACAGAGTACCACCCAAAAGCTGGGAATTACCATTACCCAGTGGACTAGAACTTTTCTTATCCCCATGTAATATATGTCTTAAAGATCATCAAATAATATACTGTGCAGAAAGTCATTCCTAATGACCATTCCTAATAGTTTCACTACTTATTTCATTATAATTTTCCTCTTTCCCTGAGGCATAAACATTCAACCTCTTGATACTGCAGGAGCTTGGCTTATAAGTGGAGAAAAATGAGAAACAATACCAATAAAAGCTATAAGACTCAATAAATATATCTAAAATAGTCTCTCTATACAGTATATAGGGAATCAGGAATATGTGGCCAAGGGCATGGTGGAATGGTCTTCATGGGACTCTTTCAGGACACATAACTAACTCACTTGTGACTTCACAGCATAAAAGTATGTCAACCTTGCCAAGTTACGACAAAGCATTTGACTGGACTGCACAGTCTTGTATTCCCTTAACACCAGTGAGCCTGTGACCAGTTCCTGACTGAGTATCAGTTTTTCACATCAAGCAAGCCATTAAAATCCATCAGATTCCCAAAACAACAACAACAAAGGAAGGTTAAAAGGGCTATTGCACCAAAATAGATGTTACTTCAAGTATGGCTGACATCTATCTTTAGGCTAGCCCTTTTTCTGTTAGCCAACTAAGAGCCCGTGACAAACATCACATTCATTTGTCCAAAACCACTCCCCCAATTAAGGATTTTCTTACCACTTCAGTGCCTGTGTAACTACTTTATTTCCACAACCAAAACCTCAACTAGCTGTTATATTCTGCACCTGACACCCCCTTTACCTCCATCCCTGACCCAAACATCATATTGTGAATCAGCCATGGGGTTTGTGGTCTAATAGCCAGGCATGAAGACTCGTGCTTTAGCTAATGACCCCCAAACCATGATTTCTTCAGAACACTGGTAAAAACATGCGAAGTTTCCCCAAGTCCTACATATGCTACCTGTGTAAGAGAGAATCCCCTTACTTAAAATAGAAACTTGTAGTAAAATAATATTTTTTTTCTCAAATGTAAATCAGAAAGAAATTTATCTACACTTTTGCTGCATGCCTCTGCTGAAGTGTTAACAGTGTTAATTACTGTAATAGTCTTAATAGATCTTTTTTACTTTGTGAAGCTTTTTGTTTAAAAAAAAAAAAAAAAACAAGTATATAATCCTGAAGCAATCCAGTTAATTCCTGAAGTTTAGAGTAACCTAGGCTTATTACTTCATTTACTTGGCTGTTGCACACGCATTATCTGCAAATGAGACCAAGATAACATTAATAACCCTGTAACCAATCTCTTCTGTTCTTCAGAAAGAGCTCTAATAGTTCTGAGTCTGCATTCAGAGTCTGGGTATATTGGAAAAGCTCTGAGCAGATATCTAAAATATATTATTTTTAATGTTAGGCACTAAAAGATTCATTAGAAATGAATGCAAGTTATGACAATGTGTTATTTTCTTTGTCACAGTGCTGCACGTTATTTTTGGCAAAAACTCAGCATTTAAATAACCGCCATCATTCAGGGTGTCATTAGCTCGTTTCCGGTGCACAATTCATACAAACGGTTTACTGAGGTTAGTTTAGTTCCTGCCTTTTAGATAGTAACTATTTGTTAGCCCAACGACCTTTGTCCAGTAGAGAAGCAGTCCCAGACAGGATCTGGTGACTGATCAGAGTACTGCTATGTTCCTCTTGACTTCCAGTTGCATGCCTCACTAGCCATATTTTCTTTATCTCAAAAGATGGTTTATAAGAAATATTTTCTTTTATTAATTTCTCTTATATTTTCTTATTAAAAGACTGATGGATTTTCTTTCTCCCATTTCTGCCTTTTTTTTTTTAAATACCCAGTCCTGTCACTGTTTACGTTCCTATACCAGAAATGGAAATCTAGTATAAATTTCCATGGTGAATTTTGATTGAGTGGAATAGATAAGTCCAATATACCCAGAAATTCATTTCCTATTAAACAAACAATGCCAGTCCCTAATCTTACCATGTATGTCCAAATGTCTGCCTTGACTTTTTTTCCCCTATTAAAAGCTAAGGGCTGAAACACAGCAAATTTAGTCTCCTTTTACTGACTTCTTACTCAACGACAAGCTTTCCTTCTGAAGTTCTTTGTGGTCTGAAATTGTCCACCCTTGAGCAACTCAATAAACTGGCTAAATTTAGCCAGGTAAGGTAACAGAGATCTCTCAAATTTCATTGCACAACACTGTTGCCCCACAGTTCCTAGAATTAGGCTATTAATGCATTCTTGAAGTTCTGATTCCTTCCATTCAATGGCAACACTTCCTTTCACTTTAATATTGACAAGATTTCATACCTCATCTTGGTATCTACCTCTTTACATCTTTAGTTTCCCTTAGAGATGTGCATCATCGAGCATCCCACAATGCATGTTCTGTTCTCCTGGATTGCAACAAGATCATTCCTTCAATAGCTCATTGTTTGTTCTCAGCTTCATTACCCAGTCCTCAAATCAAGCAACATACTTTGCTAGAATGGCAGCAGTAAGTACCTTACAAATAAGGTAGATTCAGTTCTAACAGCCCTCATTTAACATACAAATCACCCCAGAGATGTACAGTGGCATGCTGCATCTCTTTCCATATCAAAAGATCTCTTAGCTTAAAAACCTAAAACTCTGAATATGATATTACTATTTCCAAGTCCATGAGTGTTATTTCTGCACTGACGTCAAAATCTTTTATACATACAGACCGCTAACTTTACATTTTAAGATACTGTGGTAGTCTGCACAAATGCATTAACAAGAATTGTGCTCAAGCTTTTGGTTTAATACCAAAAGCCACAAACAAAATGCTCTAGTGTAGAGTATAGCTTTCTCTGAGCAAGCTGGGGAAATATACTGGGTCTGGCTGTGATGGAGTTAACTGTCACCATAGCAGCCCAGATAGTGCTGTATTTTGGATTTGTCACTAAAACAGTGTTGATAACACACTAATGTTTTGATTAGTGCTGAACAGTGCTTGCACCAGATCAAAGTGCATGGTTTCTCTTTTTCCCCACTTTGTTCCCACAGTGAGTAGGCTGGGAGCAGGCAAGAAATGGGAAGGTGACACAGTCAGGACAGCTGACTCAAATTGGCCAAACGGCTATTCCATGACATACAATGTCATGCTCTGCGGTAAAAACCAAGTAGACAAAGAAGGGGAGAGGTTTTGGCTTCCCAGGTGACCGCTGTCTGGAGACTGGCTGGGCATCACTCTGCCTAGAATGATTGTGAGTGATTTCCTTTGCTGTGCTTTTTTTTTTTCTTTCTTTCTCTTTCCTACACCTATTAAACTGTTTTTACCACGACCCATGAGTTTTCTCACTGTTTTTCTTCCTATTTTGTTTCCCCTTCTCACTGGGGTGGGGGAGTGAGCAAGCAGCTGTGTGGTTACTTACCTGCTGGCCTGGGTCAACACACCACAAGAAAACATAGCAGACCTGAGATCTTAGGACTAATCCTGTCATTCCTCACATATAGGGACAAGCGGAGCAACTTAAGTCTCCAGTTCAGAGACTCACAGTAGAGAAACAGTTTTAGACATGGCTCTATCAGTTTTTGCCTTCCAGAAGATACCTCAGAGTGGCCTGTGTAAATGCTTTCTCCTCATCTCATGGTAAAGTCAAACCGTCATGCTAAATTGACTTCAGCAGTGGCCCACTGAAGTCATTTGACTTCACCTTGAAATGCACTAGAAGTACCTAAATGGCAATTATGGGTCTGAGAGGCAGCTGAAGTTGTTGCTGCCTCTCAGCCAGCAGTTCCCTGACTGTAACTGGGAATGCCAGACAAGTCAGGAAAAAACACGCAATTGCCTATTAGCAGGTATACTAGCAACAAACTTGGGACCAAGAGCTGTAGACACAGCATGTAATTTATATGCTCAGGTAAAAGAAGTCATAGGATTTTAATATGCTTTTCTGTCATTTTATGCTACTCTTTTCTTCCAGCAAATGCAAAATAAAATTAATCTAAGAAACTATATTCATTCAACATTCAGGCTGTAAATGAAAATATACAAGAAAGAAGAAACTAAAAGGTTAAGGTACTCAGAAGCAGTAACTCACAATTGCACGTACTGTAGGCAGCTGAGCATGTACCTTATCAGGGGAACACTAGCTGTACGGATCAGTTAACTTTATGATACAACCTTTACTTTTTATTATTTCCTGATCTGGTGTTCAATTTTACAACCTTAATGCAAGTTACTACGCTAATAAAGCATTTCTTATAAAATTTGACCATATTACTTAACCTTTACACAGGAACAAAGATGTCAAAACAAGTTAAAGGTTAATGTCTAAGGGTATTATTTTTACCATTGGGAAACAAATTGAGCTTTCTTCCCCATCACTGTTTCAAAATTCATCATTAAAAGCTATGTAATACAACAAGTTACTATCTTTAATCTTACACCATGTGTTCTTCAGGTTTCAGTAACATGCTTACACCAAATAAGACTTTTATGTTTCCATTAAATTCATTTAAAACTCAAGGTTGTGCAATTAGTGCAAGATCCAGCAAAAAGCTACTTGGTCCTGAAGAGTTTAAATGCTTTATCTGGAAAAGTTAATGATATATTTACAATGTTGTTTTTAATGAAGATTAGAGATGGATTTAAATGGCATTTGGAAAATAAATCAGACAATTAAATAGGCTTTCAGAACTGTGGAAACTCCCTAGGGTCCAGGGAAAGAATACTCAGCATAGCTATAGTAAGAAGAACACTTTGAAAACACTTAGTTTTTAGTGCCATAGGACTCCAGATTGCAGAAACTGCCTTCGTGTCAACATCAACATTAGGGATTGTAAGCACTGTGATGTTTAATGCTGACCAGCTGTGCCGTAAGCTTTGTTTTAAAGTCCTTCCTTCAAGATGTCTTTAACTGCAGCACCTTCCATATTCAGCATGCTGTGTTAATGATGGGGCTACAAGAAATGTTCATTAGTATTTGAAGTGATGTGACTGTCAGATTAGTTAAATCAGTAACGTGATCTTGAGCTACACGGGAGAGAAGAGTGATGCTGTAAATGAAACAGCCATTGATAGTTGAATTTTTATATTGCGCTCTATGCACTTCTGCAGAAGATGGAAAAAAAATGGCCAAACTGGAAAATCCTAAATGAGTGAAGAGAGATGATCTGGAGCAGGGGTGGTAGAAGAGGCAGTGCAGGACTGTGTGTTCCCTTGTTTGCCAGGAAGGCAGCATAAAACAGCTTGTTGACACACTTTCCCCAGCACTTCTGAAGGAGTCACAGTTTGGCAGCTGTATTTCTTCCCAGTGAGTTCATTCTACCTGATTGTGAAAGCAGCAAAGTACTGAAAATTGGGGCCCATTCAGCCTAAGCTCTTCTGCTTCTTTTTCTGGAAGAGAAACACTACAGTGTCTCATACCATAAATAAGTGGATTGCTTGACAGAGGTGCATCTCTCTGGAGACAGAGGGGTGACTACACCTGGCTTAAATAGTTAGGTTCCTTAAACTAGGAGAGGTGGCTGCTAGCCAAAGAGCATATGAAAATAAGTTACATGACTAAGAAAATATTGATTAAAATTGATAGTATGAAGATTATTTTGACTGAAACAATATTATTTGTTAGTAGAACATAACAAATTAGTTTGATCTTTAGTTTTACATAGTCCACATTCAGGCAAAAACACAGCCTAACCATATGCATAAAGACATCAAAATTTAGGGAAAGGACAATTCCGGTAGTTCCAACTATTAAAGGGAAAATGTGAGTTTTTCTTTACAGGTCCTTGTTATGTGGAAAAGCTGAAGGACTATTCAACAGCAACTTTTGTTATGGCATTCCCAGATCAGGGAGGGGGAGGAAATCATTCTACAGGACTTAAACAGGAATGCATATATTGTGAAAACAAATGTTTTTAATAAAAAGTGATCTGTCCCAGTCACTACTTACTGTACACAGTGAATTGTTTTTGTTCCAAAACTTACGGAAAACAACTAGTTATAATGTAATTTTAGACTTTCTGTCCGTACAACTGAAAATCAGAAATACTACTGGTATATAAAAAACACATATTAAAGGAACCATACTTAAGTATAGGGAGGTAATAAATTATGTATTCACGTAACAGCTGAGGCTTTGCTTAGGATATCCTTTGACCTTCACACTGTGAAGACAAGAAAGCATCAAAGAAGAAGAGCATTAAGAAAGCTGCAATATACAAGGAACAAGACGTGAAGGACATCTAGTTTAAACAAAACAAACAAACAAACAAACAAAAAAAAAAGGAAGTTTTAGGTTTTTTTTTTGTTTGTTTGTTTGTTTTTTTTTTTTTTGAGAGAGAGAGAGAGAAATGAGATGAAAAGGAGAGAATTGTTCATGGCAGACCATGGAGAATGTTCACCCAAAATGTAACAAATTTAGATTAGATGTGAAGACAAACCTCCAAATAACAGCTGTTCATCAACGGAGCAGTCTGCCAAGGGAAACCCCTGAGATACCACAAGAGGAAATACTTAAAGGGAGATTAGATAATATACTCAAAATAGTGCAGCAGATAAACCTGCAAAATAAGTAAGAAGCTGGAGTGGATAACTTCTTTCAGCCTATACTCCCAATTCTTTTTTTAGTACTTTACATACAAAAATCTCCTTATAAAATTTGGCTTGCAATAGTAGGTAAGGTCCAGTCCTACAAAGATTTAGCCATTTTCAGATTCTCTGACTATGCAAATAGCCTCACTAAATTCAGCTTATTTTAACTTACTTCATATCATAGAGAGTGGTCAGAAATATTCAAGTAGTTTCTCCTCCCAAAGTGCCTGAAAATTATTTTAACATTATGTGAAGGATTCTAGTTTAAGACCAGGACAGAGTAGATAACACAGGCAAATTTCCATCTACTCTAAAGGAAATATATGTTCCCCATTCTTCCATTGCCACCTGTTACCCAAGGCTTGATGCTGAGTGGTATTTGAACCTCCTGAGACTGGAGCCTTCTTCCCAAGTGTTCACAGGATTTTGTCACTTTTACCCATGATCATTCCTCTGATGTGGCTTTTAAATGTATTGAAATGGCAACTTTGGAGATCCACAGGAAACAATAGGATAGAGACTTTATCATGTCAGGTTATTCAGCAGAGAACAAACTCTTCCATACCCTTGGCTGGATCATGAATTAACAGCATAGTGGTCAAACAGTAGGAAAGTAGCACATCTGCCACTGGAGAAGCAGAACTAAATCATTACATATCCTGTATTCTACAAACAGTGAGCTTCACTGTCAGGATCCCTTGAGCCATCAGGAGATGCTGTTATGGGCAAAATCCCCTTGGGAAGAAAGTTTGGCTACTTGGTTGTTTTGGATAAGTATGTTCATATTTGTAAATACTTGGTGTGGAGATATTTGTTGGTTATCTTATTTTTTTAGCTTTTTTCTATTTGTTTATTATCTTACAGGAGTGCTATGACCTTTCTAAGTCATTTGAGCAGAGAAAAGCAGAAAGCTAGAATCTTTTCCCTTTCCTTTCCTTTCCTTTCCTTTCCTTTCCTTTCCTTTCCTTTCCTTTCCTTTCCTTTCCTTTCCTTTCCTTTCCTTTCCTTTCCTTTCCTTTCCTTTCCTTTCCTTTCCTTTCCTTTCCTTTCCTTCCCTTCCCTTCCCTTCCCTTCCCTTCCCTTCCCTTCCCTTCCCTTCCCT
>VXAA01007013.1:65635-129268 GCA_013399115.1 Anseranas semipalmata
AAAGAAAAAGAAAAAGAAAAAGAAAAAGAAAAAGAAAAAGAAAAAGAAAAAGAAAAAGAAAAAGAAAAAGAAAAAGAAAAAACACCTATGAATGAAAAAAATCAGGGCAGGAAGGGGAACATTTTGCTGCCCACAACTTATGTGTAATGACAGCAATGGGGAAAGTCTGTCTGCACAAGAGCAACAGGCTGTTCAGTGGCTTGCCTCCCAAGTTATTTGGAATATCTTGAATATTGTTTCCAATATTCATCTATTTAAAGAGGGTTCCATACATATTAAATGATTGCTTGACTTAACCCATTGTGTCATATTTGCTCCCAATGTTTAGGGTCAAGGTATGTCCAACCATGGACAATGCCTTCAGGAAGGCTGGGATAAGGCAGAACTCTTTTCTCCAGTTTCAGAGAATGGTGGTGATAAGATACAGGGAAAAGGACAGTGCTGTATACAAATACTGCCCTTTAATCTATCTATGACAGCCAGTGAGATGTACTTCTCCTGTTGAAACCCAGTGGAGACTGTTCAGGTGGTGAACAGTGATGTCTGTATACCATCCACACTTCACAGTTCTCTGAAGCCCACAGGTTCCTGCAGTAGGTTGTACATATATTTACTAACTCTGTTTCTAAATGTAGTGGTTTCTGTTTTGTTTTTTTTTTTTCCTTCCTGGGCCTCTGAAGATATGACAAGTCAGCTCATTAACATAACAGTAAGATGTCCCAGCATGTATGATACTAAGATTTTAAGACATCACTGGCAGTAAAACACTAGCAAATAGATAACAAAGCTACTAATGTTCTGTTCCACTTCAGTTTGGCCAGTGAAGCCTTAGGAGCTGGTTAGGAATTCATCTCTTTATTTATTTATTTTTTTTCTTTCTGATTTCTGTGGTATGAAGTATGTATCCCTTGGGATTCTTCTTCAGAAACATGTCAGCTTGAGGTTTCTTTTTATTTCCAGCAAACAAGAATATAATTGAAACCCTTCCTGAGTTACAGCTATGTTTCCTGCTGGAGAGACTGACAGATCCAGTAAAGCACAGAGGACACTGAAAATGCAAAAGAGCACTTTACTGAGTATGCCATGTTATTCCCTTCATACTTGTAACATATACAGCAGTTTTCTGGACCAGACTACAGGTTCCAAATCTTAAAAGGCGAATCACAAGAAATACCTGAAAACCAGACAGGAGTAGAAAGATTTTTATTTTTCTGTAGTTAATGAAAGTGCCAAACTAATCCCTCTACAACACAGCATGCCAGCCTGGCTGCTGGAAGGCATGGGGGATGCAGACCCCATGGCCATTCACCACCTGGTTTCTCTGCCAAGAATCATTACAGCCCCCTGCCAGTTGTAGAGGAGGGCTTGTTTGTGCCAGGAACACCTGCCCAGGATGAGTGGTGTGGATATCCCCCCTTTGGGGATTGACCAGCTCTCCAGCTGCTTCTCTGAGAAACTGGGGTCTTCTTCTGCTGAATCCCTTTACAGTGGGACACTCATTTCCTGCTGTATTTGCAATAAGCCTTACCCCATGGACCAGCTGGCCATAACGTAAAGCCCATCTGTGAGACATGGTAACTACCGAAAGATTATATGGTTATAGGGTACAAAGGATTTTTGTCTGACATGATGGGAATGTAAGGGACGCTCAGGGTTGGTGCTTATAGCAACTTGAGCTAGCTGGGGAATTTTTTTTTCCTTCATTGAAAATGTGTCTATTTCTCAGAAAAACAAACAAACAAAACAAAACAAAAAACTTTCCACTGAAATAAAAATGTTATTGCAAAACCTTTACCAGGCTCAGGACAGAATCTCTTATCAAATGAAAAAAACAGCTGCTGGGTAGGAAATACAGTCTTATAATGTCTGCACCATGCTATGCCCATCTCACATGCCTCTGAGGAGGAGTCTGCTGGCAAGCAGCAGCAGATATTTGCTGCCCCTTAGGTCATCCAGCACAGAGGAGGGAAGCCAGGGCAGCAGTGTTGTGCTGGATGGGCCATGAGACTGTACAGGAGTTGGTGTTACATGTGGCTAAGCACAGAGAAGAGTTTCCACTGCATGGCCTTGCATGGGAGAACACATCTCTTGCATGATTAGCCATCCACATTTCTCTAAGGGTTTGGTTGTGGGAACCTCAGACACAGCTTTGGGTTTTATTGGATTTGAATAACCAGCACCGTGCTGGATAAGATGTAAAATGTGGAAATTTCAGATTTATCTACCAAATCCAGAACCAGGGTATCCTGGTAAACCACAGATTTCCCAAAGATTACAATAGGCAAGGAAAAAAAATCCCAATTACTGTATTTTTACATGATGCATTGAACTTCTGTTTCTGATTTTGATATTGAAAAGGAAAAGTCATTTGAGCATCAGATTACTTCTGTCTTACACTGGAGTCATATTCAAATATACATGCACAAAAAAAAGTATCATTGCTCAATTCTTTAAGCAGCACTGAGTTCTTTGCAAAAAGACTCCAGATTTTATAATGCCTGTTTTAACTTTATCATACAGAAGTTTGCATAAAACAAAAACAGGGAAGAAGAATATTGTGTAGTTACTTCGATTTTTTTTTTTTTAATAATAAAGATTACTCTCTACTATGAACTAGAAAGTGAAGAGTTGTAGCTATCGCAGTCTCAGACTAAACACAGGGTCAGGGTATTTTTTTTTGCCTCTGCTTAAAAAGGCTAATTGATTGGAAGATAAAGATGGAAAGAAAATATTTCATAATATAACAACCACAGACCAGTGAAAAAAACAGCTACTGCCTTTTTGATTACAAATAAAGGACTGTGCTGTTTTTACCCTGCTAGGCAGCTCAAGTCCACCACAACTGTTCTCTCACTCCCCCTCCTCAAAGAAAAAGGGGGAGAAAATACGATGGTAAGGGCTCAGGGGTTGAGATAAGGACAGCGAGTTCACTCACCAATTACCATCACAGGCAAAACAGACTCAGCATAGGGAGATTAATATAATTTATTACCTAGCATTAGACTAGAACAGTGAGAAACTACAAGCAAACTGAAAACACCTTCTCCCACCCACCCTCTTCTGCCTCCTCCCCCTGAGCAGCGCACGGGGACGGGGAATGGGGGCTGCGGTCAGTCCCTAATGCTGCGTCTCCGCCGCTCCTTCACAGTCACTCTCTGCCCCTGCTCCACGTGGGGTCCCTCCCACAGGATGCCGTCCTTCCCAAACTGATCCTGCGTGGGCTTCCCACAGGCTGCAGCTCTTCCAGAACTGCTCCCATATGGGTCCGTACCACGGGGCCCATCCCTCAGGACCAAACTGCTCCAACATGGCTCCCCCACGGGCGGCAGCTCCCGCCAGGCCTCCTGCTCCTGCGTGGGCTCCTCTCCACGGGCTGCAGCTCCAGCCCGGGGCCTGCTCCTGCGAGGGCTCCCATGGGCCACAGCCTCCTCCAGGCCACATCCACCTGCTCCATGGGGGCTCCTCCATGGCTGCAGCGTGGAGATCTGCTCCGGGTGGTCCCCATGGGCTGCAGGGGGATGGCCTGCTCCACCATGGGCCTCTCCACGGGCCGCAGGGGAACTTCTGCTGCAGCGCCTGAAGCCCCTCCTGCCCTCCTCTGCACTGCCCTGGGTGCCTGCAGGGCTGTTCCTCTCACATTTCTCACTCCTCTCTCCCAGCTGCTGTGGCACAGCAGTTTGTTCCCTTCCTTAACTCTGCTCTCCCAGAGGCACAACCAGCGTCGCTCCCTGGCTTGGCTCTGGCCAGCAGCGGGTCCCTTTTGGAGCCGGTTTTGTAGCTGGCTCTGATCTGACATGGGGCAGCTGCTGGGCTCTGCTTACAGAGGCCACCTATTGCAGCCCCCCTGCTACCAAACCCTTGCCACATAAACCCAATATAAGAGCTTGCTTTTCCTAAATGTATGTTCTTCTTACCATAACTTGTGCTATTAAATACACAGGCTAACATGTAAGGATTTGAGTGGATAATGCACTAAGAACAAAATTGAAAACACAGCATAAAAAGTAAAAGAGGGAGACAAGCCTGCACATAATTTGTACCCTTGAAAATCTATTCCAATATCCATTTTGCATAAAAAGGGGGAAGAGAAGGGAAAATTTTCTTTATATTTTCTTCCAAAAATAGAAAGTGGTTGGAGCAGTTATGTGACAGCAATAAAGCAAGTTATTGGGTAGTGGAAGAAGAGAAGGAGAGCATCAGATCTTTCTAACAAACCTTTTCTCTCAGAAAGTGACTGAGCATTTCTGAAGGTCTTTCCTGATAGGACACAAGCAGCTAGGAGAAAAATCTGTAGGAATCACTCAGTAACTAACATGCAGGTGAAACCTGTCCACAACAGAAAAAGGACAAAATGTTTTGAGTGACATGCAAGTGCAGAAGCATCATTTCTGTGTTTTAGAATGACAGACCAACAGACATGGATCTAATTAGAGCAGGCAAAGAGCTGAACTGATCTTTGGCACCAGCTACTAGTCTCTGGACTAAGATTCATTCTTGTTCATGGCTGGTGTTTGAGGTAGTCCAGTTCTAGTCCTGAAGGACCACACATTAGGTACACATTAAGCAGATGTGCTCTCTTGAGGATGTCTACCTTTACCACACCAGCTCAGGTGTGCAACTTGTGTAGCAAGCACTAGAAACCAAACTGCCCTGTCATCAGACATTTTTGGTGGGTTCTGCAATCCATGTTGAGCTTGATAATGTCCTAATGACCTTGTACCTGCACCCAGGCTGGCTAGTTATTCTTGCTGAGATAATTCAAAGTGAGGACCTGTCATTATTTTGACTTCAATACATATGTCCCCCCCCCTATTTTTGAAATATCATCTTTTTTATTGCCCTGGTACTTCACAAGTCACAGCTTCAAATATACACAGGGTATATAACACAGCATCCCACGTCTCCTCCAAAAGGCAGTGACATTACTGTAGAATGCAATTGCAGAATACAGCTCTCCCACCAGTACAATAGCCTGAGCCGCAATATTAGAGCTTAATTTGTTTTACATATGGAAGACTTTATAGAATTTAAAATGTACTACACTATCTCCCTGCTGCGGTTGGATTTTATGGCAAGACTACAGGGCTAGATGATAAAAATATAATGCAGTTCCTGAGTGGTTCACTGTAGACTACATGTTGGAAAAATATCTTTGCATAAACAAGAATGCCAGTAATGCTTGTGAAGTGACAGAGGGACATGGTAGTCAAACACAAGCAATAGAAAAAGCTATCTATCTGAATACACAGGAGGATTTGGTCACAAAATATATGTCACTTCAGCACATTGTGCATAATGGAGCATGGTAGCTAGCCACCATTGCTTAGACACCACCAAAAGAAGCTGTTTCAATCTTCACGATGCTGCAAGACAGGTATGGTCCACCCCCACTGCAGCTCCTTGCCCACTACCCCTTAGGGAGTGTTAGTCAGAGGTCTTTAAACCTGTTTGGCAAGTAAAACAACTGCATTGCTGTTAAACGTTTTGTTTGGTTTTCCAGGAGAATTCTTTATGTACTTTTAATGAATCTCAGCCTCTGAGATGCTAACAGGAATGTCCTTGGCCTTGCAGGGATGTCTCTTTCCCTGCAGACCATGTGCCTCATTTCACTTGGAGTATATGCTTCTCACTCACTTTTTCAGAGCCTCTTTGCTGCCAGCTTCTGGTTTTTGCTTGTGTCAGTATTTTCCTTGTCACTTGTGCAGGGCATTATTACAAGTTATTCCTCAGACAGCCCTCTGACACAGCACCAGGAATGGGTGTTATAGTGCTGGATGAAACCTTTTACCAAATGCAAATTGCAAACCCTCCTGTGCATAAGAAGAGGCCAACTGTAGTGCTAGTCAGGCTTTCCTCATGACCATCTCTTAAAATGTATATTTAAATTAAGTTGGTATTTGTTTCACATGGTTTGGAAGTTTTCATCTGATACCTTCATGCTGTGCACCATACATAAATTCCCTTGGATGATATTTGCTCTGGGGAGTCAAACAATCCATTTTTCACTCCTGTCCTTTCAACTGAGTGATTTACCAGATGTGACAAAGAGAACCCAAAAATGTGTAACTAGCCTAAAAGAAAAACAGACGATCCATTTCTGGTTTAATCTCTGTGTTATGCTGTGACAATTCAACCAGGGCATGTAACAGATGAAGAAACCACTCCATTTTTATCCACAAAGCTTTTGCACTGTCCTTAACAAGCCCTGGGACAGCTTCAGTCCCTTGGAAGCTACCTTCCACCAGGGAAACAAAACTATAAACCTCAAGAGGAAAAGGTGTGCCAAAACAGATCAGATGAGTAAGTAACCCACCGGTCTGGAAGTCCCACATGCAAGGAAGCAGAACAGCAGTGAACCAAGACAATGACAAAGGGAATTGCAAAACGAAATCTATTATCTAGTGAGGTTTTGCAAGGCCTGATCCAACACTGCCACAAAGAAACAGTACTTCCCTTGTGCTTACCTGCCACCAAAGCCAGAGCCGAAATGGCCTTTCAATGAGACGGGTCTGGGAAGCGATCAGGATGAAAGATACCTTATCTGGTTGGATTCATTATAGAAAAAACTGCTCCTGGCCCAGCCTTCACCATGGAGCAGTATATATGCTGGTGCCAACACAGAAGACATAGTGGGAACAAGACCTGCGGCCCCTCCTTCTGGTTGCTGTATGTATTATGCTCATGTCAATAACTGCCCAAGCCAGTAACTGGTCTTACACCATGAAGTCTCTGAAATTCCTTCTGTTCTTTGTAAAATTTGATACTTTCTGTGTGACAGAAAGAGGACAGGCAGACAGACATGTAACTACGTATCTAGACACAAATGATATTAAGGCTGTTACAGACCTTTGCAATCACAAACATTTTAATTTTATAATACTACATCCTTAGCTTATACCACTCCTGGAAAATAAAGTATCAACCTTCAGCTTAAAGTTCTTTTTTCTGCCTCCTCAGTTTGTGTAGCTACTGCAATATCTGCAGACTTAATTTCCTATAATGAATTTTACATGATATGAACATTAGTGCTCTTTTGCTTTTCAACTGAGAGTGAAGAGCTAATTTAAGACCTCCAAATATTGAACTCATACTCTGCTAATATAAATGGTTCGGAAACCTACACCTACCTGCCACCTTGCTCACGGCACCGACTTCTGATGGTCTCTAACCAAACTCATTGGAGACCTGACACAGTTAGGTAGCACCAGCCAGGGAGGGATATGGACTCAGACCCCAGTAGCAGTGCCAGCATGTCCTCCCGTTCAGACAAATTAGCATGCCAAGGAAGAGGAGCATGTGACACACGAGCAGCGCTGCATCCCCAGCCTATGCAGCTTCTCATGGTAGACTTACTATTGGCAGGAACCCTGACATCTAAACTGTACTTGTGCTTATGTCCTACCAGTTTGCTAAGCTTGGCTGCTCTACTTGCAATATTTTGACACACTTTATATCATCCATAAATATTATTAGCATTGAGTTTATATTTTTTCTTACTTCTCCAGTAAGTAATTACATCTCCAGTAATTTATAAAAGAGTATTTAATAGAGCTGATCTGTAACTGATCTCTGCAAAATCCCATTTGAAATCCTTCTATCCAATGGTAAATCTTCCATGGTACTACTTTGATACATACCAACTACCGATGCTTTTATCCATTTAATTTGCATTTAATCAATATCAGATAGCATTGACTTCTAATCAAAATAATATGCAGTTCAATGCTTTACAAAAAGCAATTTACGTGGTGTGTAAACAATTTGTATTAATGAACCAAACTTATCTCAGAGGAATAAAACCAAGTTTATATTACAAGACCCACAAGTCATAAAACCTGGTTTACTCACAGCATTCCCATCTTCTAAATGTTAAATAATTAAGTCCGATATCAGCATGCTGATTTTCATCCTTCTGTCTAGGACTGACATCAGCCTGGTTTGTCTAATAGTTTCAGTCACTCCACCTGTCGTTTCCAGCTATTGGTATGGCCTTAGCATGCACCCTCCTGCCTGGAGCCTCTTTGCTGTCAGAAAGATAACTCAGGTTTTCTGTCTGAATAATATGATATTAATAGATTCATCCATCTAGTTATATTGAAAAGTACAGGCTTTCCCATATTCTTCATAACATCCTTTCCTGAATATTTATAGCTGTGTTATGAATTCAAGTAGCATCACACAAGGTAGAAAATGCTATGACTATAACACATGCAGAGATCCTAACGTAGCTCTACTATTCAAAATCCTAGACACAGAAAGCTTTTATTGAAACTCCAGAAGAGTCCAATATTTGCAGCTTTATACAGCAAAGTGTTTGGATGATTCTTCTACAATATCAGGACAGACATGCAAGACTTTTAATTTTGTAAACCTGTGATCTCTTGTTTGAATGCTCTTCAAGTTTCTTATCTCAAAAGAATCTTGGTGCTTTCTCGTTATAAGTTATCGTCTCTCCCTTTTAAACACCAGCTAGCTGGTATGAACGCATAGCTTAAGAGTTATCCTGCTGGACTGATAATCAGACAGGCGAACTGTTATGAAAAAAATTGTAAGAAAGAAAAATATATAGCAAAGACATCCCTACTGCCCTGTTCCCTACAACAGATTGCAAAGCCATCCCATCAAATCTCTTTGAGGAAAGAAACAGTGCAGGCAGGTACTAAAGAGATGGACATAGGAAAAGATCCATAATTAAAACCTGGATACAGAAAAACATCAATTTCCATAACAAAAATACTGTATTTCCTGGCATTTGGGGAAAAAATGCCAAGTCTGAATTACACAGTTGCAGCACACAGCAGCTACAGCTTAAGAAGAATGATAAATTCTTCTTTTGCTGCTTAGACATGACCTGAAGTTTTCTCTCTTTATATATTGAGTTGCTCTGAGAACAGCTCAAAGAACTAGGACTAGGATACCTGGGAGAACATGTCATGAGTATTCATATCTAATTTTCACAAATAGTCTAACTCAACAACAAAATGGATAGAACAGAAATACTGCGAAGTGTATGACGTACAAGCAGTGACAACAAAACTAATTTTTTTTTCTAAGTTGTTGTTGTTGTAACCACAAAAGTTCTGTTGAGTGAGAAGTGTAAACTCCAGCTTAACATGCTGGAGGGCACATGCAAAAGAAAAGAAGCTTTTATACTGGCATACAGAAAATTGATTCTTCCCATCTGTAGGTATTCAATTCCACAGCAGTGACAGAAAACAATTCAGGATGTTAGCACCTCATTTTCAGCTGTCATTTAAAAACAACTAGTCCCTTTACTCTACCTGACCTCCAATTATGTCAAATGCATTTAGCTTGCTTTGGAAAGATCCACTGAACATTTTTGTTTAAGGGCACTGGAAGCCTGAAAAGAAAAAGTTGAAACATCTGAGAAATGTTTCTGTCATTTGGTTTTCACAGAGGAGTGATGCAATGGTTAAAATTTAGCAACATAATGTTTAGTTATATATACAATCTGGCCATAGCGTTTCGAATTAACTGCAACCTATTCAAAATCTGGTATTTTCAATTAACTGGAGCTTATTCACATCTGGCAAGCTAGCAAACAGAGTGGGAGAGTGTTACAGCAGCTTAGCGGAAGCCTGCCATGAATACACATTTGGACAGCCTGGGAGAGCATCAGTGTCACTCTGGGAATGTTCCTGGCATGGTAAAAGAAAAACATCAAAGACATTACTGATTTAAAACTGCCTCCAAGAGTGCAATCTGTAGTGACAGGAAATGGAAAAATTATCCTCAAAGGGACTGTGAAGAAAGAGCAAGTCCAAAATGACAGTGGGTTCCTCACATAAAGCTTATGTTTTGTCAAAAAACTCACTAAAGCAAAATATTGTGCAGTTTTTGGCCCAAATTCAGAAATGAGTCTTCAGGGCAGCTCAGAAACTGCAGGAACCAAATCAAGTTTGGAAAGGACAACTCGGAAAGGAAGTCTTGTCATCTGCATGGTACATCTAATATTTTAAAAGGCTACTGTAACCTAGAAACCAGCATTTAAAAAACAACAAAAGACTAATAAGGTCTGAAGATGGAACCCTGAAGAGCTATGAGAAGAAAAAAAAGATCAACCAGAATAACTATTGGAGAGCTCTGTCTGAGATTATTCCAAACATGCCAAAATAATACTCATGGTAACCCAGCAGTGCCTCTTCAAAGTTGACATTGCCTTGGTGTGATTGATGGAATCAAAAGTTGCCAATAAACACAGAGGAAGCAAAAGGACACAACTTTGATCCCAGGGTAGGCTGCACACTACTGTGGCCCATGAAATTACTATGTGTATTTCCCATGCATAATGCACAAATGCAAATTCTTATGGAGTATCTATTATTGAGGCTTAATTGGGAGAACTAATTGACAGAGGCTTTTGCAGTAGGAAAAACTATTTATAGGGTGTGTTTTTGTAAACCATGGAAACAGCCCCGTAAGCTCCTTTAACCAGTGTTTAAGCTGAACAACCTAGCTGCTAAGGAGCATTTTAAGGAATCTTTTTAAGTACTCAGGGAAAATATACAGAGTAAATTTCTTGTCACAGGCTTAACCCTATTGCTACACAGAGCCTTATAAGAGTACATGAGTCAAATGTATCATTTTGATTACTCTGTAGCATTTGAATATTGCTTCACAAAAATTAATTTCATATTGAGGGTAAGATACTGGTTACACTTCATCTGAACTTGGCTTTACACTTTTGGGACATTCCCCTTTGCCCTAAGCCAACCAGAGGTGAAGTCCTTAACAAAGTTGGAGTACACCCACTACACTAAATTAGATTTACTTCAATGAACTCTTCCAACTTCTAGGTATCATGGGTGGCACTAAAGAGCTATAGCAAGGTTGAATTTTTGATCTACTGTCCCTTGCCTTAGAACCATATAATCTACTCCTATAGAAACTAAATAATATTTATACACAATCAATTTCTGTAATCCTGTTATGGTTTTGAGGCATCAAAATGGACAGCAACAACCAAGTCTTGGGAAGAAAACTGATTTTCATGTACATTTCATTGTGACTTAGGTACTTATTTTTAAGGGCCATGGGACAAAGCACAGGTCTGGGGTATTTGCAGATATGCCTTTGATTTGTTTGCCAAATTTAAAACCAGTCCTTGACACTCTTGGGTTTCCCATGTGTCCAAGAGATCATTCCAAACAGCTGCAGTATTTGGCACAGGGGGCCCTTTTGGGGGTTACCACATCAAGAAACACTGAGGAAGAAAAAGGGCATATGCTGCACGATGGTGGTGGTGGAGGAGGAAATGTGCATTTGGGATACAGACAGCCTTTAAAAGTCGAGGGGATCATTCTCACTTCTTGCTGATAGTCAGTCTGCGCCAGTGACTGGGGTAAATGCAGTCCCAGTCTGAGTGGCAGAGGGGAAGAAACGGGAGGCTGCACTGCTGTGTCAAGGGACGTAGGTGTCTGGACCACATCTTATAAGGACTCATGTATTTCCAGCTGGAAAATCGCAGGCAGCCAAGAAGGGTACATGAATTAGAAAAACTACAGGCGCAGGTGATTACTGAATGGCATAGATAGCCAGCTCACATGTTTAACAAAATAAATCTGGACAAAACTGTTTCTTTGCACATGTGCTGAGCAGCCAATGTGCAAATTGCTATATTACTAAGATCTCTTAAGCATATAGTCAAATTCCTCTTGGGTACCTAACAATGTCTCCAGTCATAAAAAAGGCAGAGGACACAACAGGAAGTACTAAAAGAAAGACAGAAGCCGCTGGTTTCCACCAGCAAATCTACATCTATGATCACAACATTTTGTCTTGATATCCTGAAGCAAAAGAAGAAAACCAGCAGCTACTGAGTGCAAATGGTACAACAGATATGCTTTTCAACAGCATTGCTCTTGCAGTTTCCACATGGGTGATGTTGTACTTTAGGTTAAAAAAAAATTCTTTTTCTCACAGTACAAATAATACAGAACTGTGGCCCACTATGCAAACAAATCCAAGCACATTGTGCTCTGACTCACAGTAAGTCAGTTTTTTTCTAGTTAAACGGATTGGCAGCAAAACCCTCATTTACTCCTCCGTCTAGGTGGTCTTTTCAAGTGTCATCAGCTGCTATATTTTACCTGGTATCCACCTAAACCACATGTAGATCAGACCACCCTTATTTTATTAATGAAGTTTGTGTATGAATCTAATTTCATTATGCAATACCATTTCTTCCACCTCCAGTTTTTACAGTGTTTGGGCATTTTAACTTGTAATTACATAAAAAGTACTGCCTGAACATTGTATGGCACTAGATCTTCAGACAATGAAAACATTATTGAAACTTTATGGGCATCATTCCCACCAGAAAATATTTTCCATAGTAAATGTTGTTGTTTTCCTACTCCAAAGTGAAAACACTGGTGTTTAACAAAAAAATAGATACAAATGTATTTCCCAAACAGGTGACGAAAAAGAATGAAGTACAGCTTTACTACACATGTAAGACTCCAAAGTAAAAAAACTACTAAAACCCTTAAATTTTTCTCAGTGTTCTCAGCACAGTTCTTTTAGAAAAATATTCCACCACCACAGGATTCAGAGGAAATCAATTCAGTTGGGCAGAACTTTTGAGATCACAAGAGTCAGAAATACTACAAGTAGAGATACTTAAACTGGTATGAACAGTACGTGAGTATTTGGGTATTACCAATATATTAATATTACCAGCATAATCAATTTAAGTGTAACTGAAGGAAGTGTTGCTATGGTGCAACAAAATATAAACTACACTACTGCCCAGGCTGTCTCAACACATCTCCTCTGTCTCATCTCTCCCATACCCTGAACTCACTTACATTCCTGCATGCATCAGCAGACTGGATATAGGATTAAGAGATTCAGACCAAATTCAGACACAGCAGGTCCTTTGACTTCAGGTTACGCTCCGACATGTATCTTTATACTTGCAGAACTTCATTTCAAGAGTATGTGTATTCATTCACCTTTAAGCCTTTAAGACTGCCTTCAGCCTTTGCTGAAGTCATAGTTGCGTATGGACTTTTCGACCCTGTCATAGGTAAGCTCCACAGATACAGACAAGAAACCAAGAAGCTACTGTGCTCTAGTTCAGCACATTGTTTCAGCTGCTGACTCCAAAGTAAGCATTTCAAGAGAATCAAAAAGTGCAAGTGTTAAAAACACAAATGGTGGTAACAGCAGGACCTTTTCTAAAACATTGTTTCTTCTGCACTTGCTGGAAATCCTCAGTTCCTGATTGTTACTCTTTTTCCTCAAAATGCACAAAAATGGATGTATAATTTACTTTATTAAGAGAAGTCACTGATGTCTTTGGTAGATATTCAAGTCAAGATACTGTTCTCTTTTGTTTACTTTTTTTTTTTCTTTAATTTATCGTGAGCACTGTGCCTTTCATTAAAACATAACTAAAGATTTTCAGTAGCTCTTGGAATAGGTTTGTTTGGGGCAGTATGCATATATTTGACATAACTTACTACTCAATGTTTTTAAGCAGACTCTAAAGGTACACTTTTTGCTATGAGAGTAAATACGAAATATCTGTATTACGAGACAGCAATACCAGTAGTATACTGTTGTGAGAGCAATATGAAAGCACATATTTTGAAAATAATGCTAGCAAACTTCATTTATCTAGGGGGAAAAAAATTCCTATATAATACTGTTTTTTTAATCTTACACAAACTCAGGAAGAAAGGGAAACCTCATCAGACATTTTAAAATAATACAAAGGAACGACTCACTTCTGTTATCTGAAAAGGGTTAAAGTGTTCCACATCTTCACTGCTGAATTCAGTTTTGACCTATTGGAGATACACAATGTTATCAAATCACGGTGTTCTAGTACAGTGGTGAAGTTAGTTGTCTCTGTAGTTTCTGTCTATGTCACAGAACTCCCAAAGAAGATGATGATCCTCAGCAACCTAAAGTATGAGGCAACATACTAAAAAACTTATGACGACTAATCTATACTTTCAGACACAGTATTGATTCTTTCAGGAAGGAGCTGAATTAAACTGGTTTACAGAGAGGAATCTCATCACACCATTCCCTACGCTGTGCCTATTAGGCACAAGATAGACCAATTCATCATGCCATTTATACAGTAATGTATGTTGTCATTTTTTTAAAGGATAAAAAAAAAACAAAGTATATATAGATAGTATCCATGGTTTCACAATATTTTCCTTTCTTTATCCACATATGGAAGAAAAACTATGAGACAAAACTCACTAAACACGGCAGGGAATCTGATCCAGGCATGGGACCTAAAAGAAAAGTTGCCAACAATTACCAATGTTTGTTCTTTATAGCCTATTTCCACCAACGGGAATGCAGCAGAAGGTGAAGACAAAGTGGTTGGATTCGTTTGCTTGATGTCAGCAGACATACTGATTTCAAGCCAAGGGAAGCTGAGCAACAGCCATCGCAAGGCAGGAAGATAGTGATTTTCTCATGTGTCTCAAGCACACAGACAAACTGCAGCTTGGCAAGAACTTGAGGATATTTGTACTGTTTTGAAAATGAAGAACATAAAGGGAGTAACTATTGCCTCCGTTCTTATCTAGAGTTGCTAACTAAAGGTACCCAGAGGTATGGGCAAAACATAGTTAACCCTTTTTCCAACCCCACCATCTTATCCTGCATTTCTCCAAGCCCTTCTCTGCCGTAGTTCATGAAGACGAATGCAGACAACATGGATTCAAACCAAACTTCTGGCTATATCCCTAGTGGTTGCAGAATGGTTGAGGTGTGCACATGTAGAAAGTTGGAGGCAGGATGCTGCTACCATTACCATCATAGATGCCAACATTGCAAACAAAGTATATCTGGATTGCAACACCTCCCATAACACCTGCATGCTAAAAGTGAGCAATTTTATAAAGAGTAGAGCCTGCACAGACAATGATCTATTAGTCATATTACAAAACTTTTAAGTGCTTTCCTAAGCAGTTGGAGACACAAGTCACGAAAAAAATAAATACCTGAGAATTGGATGAGTAATCAAGTGCTAAAACAGAAGGGCTCTCCCTCCTCCCCAGATCATTAAATACTGTGGAACATGTTATAATAGTATTATAGTGCAGTTTCAGAATGCTGCTGACCTTTTTTTATGATTATTTCTATGGTGAGGGGACTGTTAATTCTTGTGGGCTAACCTGGGCCTCATCGCTTTTGTAGATTGAAGTGGGTAAGAGTTTACTTAACAAATTAATATTTAATTTTAACTCCCTTTACTTGCCAGTTAGGGGTCAGCAACCAGGTGTCATTTTATTGGCTTTCACAGGTTGCTTTCTGTTTTGTTATATTTCAATAAGATGTTTTGGTACTGCCCTGGGTATTCACTCAGTTGTAATGGATCAAGTGATTAAACATTTAATTTTAGTGATCTACAAAGAAAACAACAGAAAACTTCATGGTGGTGCAGTCAGATGCCCCTGACTGCTAGTAAAAACACCTTTAACAAAGTTTTTTCTGAGTTGATACCTGGAAAATCAGAGTGCAAACTGCAATGCAACTTTAAACCCCCAAAGCAAGCCTTCAAACCAGCTACTTCAACAACAATCACATTGGCCACCTGCGTTTCCCTTTATTTTTTCCCTCTCCTTCTATGTCTTCTCATGCCTGTGACCAGTAGGATGACCTGCCTGACTGACATGGTTCCTTGAGTTGGCCAGAAGTCCAGAGAATCCCTAGCAAACCCATGACCAGACATAACAGGACATTATAGTAACAGAGTAGAGAAATGGTATGGTAGAATTTGACATGACACATTTGGAAAAGGACTACTGCTGCAGGAAGCAAAGAGGCAATGAAAGTGTGTGTGAAACTTCCCAAAGCTATACTTCATCCTGCACAAGCTAACATCCTCGTTACCTCTTCCTGTACACAACATTGGCAGAGCCTAGTTAGAAGTCAGGTCAGAGCTGTGAGCTGGCATTGACAGCTGATCAGTGCTGCACCCTGTTAACACCACCCTTGAAGGGCAGCAGTTCTCAGACTTCTTCTTTTCAAAACATTTCCTGAGTTTTTAATATCTGCAAGTTCTGTGAATTGTGGTGCTTCCATGCCTGCAGCACTTTCTTGATCTCGACATTTCCCTGGAGCACTGCTGGAATGCATCTTTCTTTCTGTTCTGCTTCTGCTGGAAATTTTGTCCTTCTGTTCCTGTTGTCCTCTGCATATAGCTGTATCCTCAGCCTCCTCAACTTGCAACTGATGGAAAGTTCAGTAGATACATATATTTATTTATTGTGTGCAAGAAATAAAATTGTGCCACAGTTTGTACCCCTTGTCATTTTGGTATCCAGCCTTTCACATGCAACCATAACTGCCCAGTCCAGTTCTGCATCTGAAATGAGAAGGACTTTCAATCACATGATAAAAAGATGTTGTCATCTCCATATCTCCCACTTTTTCTTAAAGCACAAGCCTTTTTAATGTGGCTAATTCAAAATGTGTATCAGACTCTCTTTTGCCAGCTGGTGTTCCATAATACCTGTCAACCCATCAACAATACAGCTTTTGAAGGCCCATAGTGGAAAAGAGAGGTGGCGGTCACCACTATTGATGTAACTGGAGAACTACAAGAGCTTGTCAACCATGACATGCCTGTGAATGGAAGGATCAGCAAGGAGATTAGCAAAAACATAGGTGGACCAGCAAATTTCCTCTATCAACTAACATGACAGATTCATCAGTAAGAAGGACTTCTCCAAGGGAGTCAGACAACCACTGATAAGCTGCTGAAGTAAGTGTCAGTTGACTAACCAACAGCCAGTCCCTCCTCTCCTGCCTCTTTTCTCCCTCTGTGACAGCAGTGATAAGAAAGAAAGGACCAAATTAAAAAAGCTTCAAATTTTCCATTTGGAAATTCTCTGCAGAAAGCATTTGAAAAGGTCTCTGTGAAAAGAACTCAAACAAACAGAAAACAAAATGAAACAAAAAAGCAAACAAATAAGACCCTTCCCCCAAACTAATAGTCTTTTCCACACCTGAAGTCATACAATTAGCATTCCTGAAAAGAGCCTTATAAAGACTGAACATAAGTCTTTGATTTTGATGATGGCAGATGTTGGTCCATTCATGATGGCCATACAGTTCACAGGTAGGCAAAGTCACTGCTTTATTTTTATAGGTATGTTCTTAAACTTTAACTCATGGAATAGATGCTTCAACTGTTTTTATGCAGTAAGAATAAATGCCACAACTTCAGCTGCCTCTTTGGCATTCATTCATTCAAGTCCTTCCGCCTCTTCATTTCTGGGAAAGAAAAGTCACTCATAGCAGTATATTTGGGTAGGATGTCAGGTTCAGTGGTTGGAGCAGTGGTAATAAATTTGTCAAAATGTGCAATGTGCATGTCAGCCTATGGAACGGGGCTGTTTGTACACACTTTTTTTTTTTTTTTTTTTTTTTTTGTAGTGCCTTGTTTATCAACATATTGCTTGAGGTACTTGGTTATATTTCAAGCTGATGTGTTGGCTGGAATTTGTGTTGTAGAAGTGAACAGTCCTTCTGCTTCCCCCCCACTCACTCTGTTTATAGTGTTTCTTCCAGCTATTCACCCCAATGCTTCCTTCCTGTTTACCTATATACCAGGAGCTGAAAACCGCGTTGTTGGATGAGAAGGCAATGGCTGTCCAGATACAGCAAGATCCAACAGTAGTCTATGGTGCAATAAAGGGTTAAACAGATAAAGGAGCCTGTTACTTCCAGAGGTGAGAGAAAGTATTTTGCAAAAGGAGCAGAAAACACAAAACTATGGATTTACAGGTTGGGCCATTGGAAAACTGCCTATATTTGAGCCACTAATTCCCACTGCAATGTTAGCATACTAGCAAATAAGTAGCTGAAACAGGTACATTTGTGAAAACAGAGAGGGATTTTTTTCAGAGTCAAGCTACAGCCACCACCCTCTGGAAGTGAATCTGGAGAAGTGCAGTGTGAATGCTAGGGTGCTAACAAGCAGGAACACAAGCTTATGTTTACCTTCCAGAGTATGTCCTAAAGATAAGTGCCAATAATGAATTTGTGCAGTATAGAGGCTGTATGTTTTGAAGAGGGATTTAGAAATTAGCAGATGATTTAACCTGTGCCACTCACTCACCATACACCCTAGGAGAGCCACTTGCAAATTGAATTGCTGAAATCACTTCAGCTGGCAGAAAAGTTCCTGTCAGCTTCGGGGAAGTTAGGACTTTATTGTAGATATGCTATTGTCATTTGTCTCCAACACAGACAAGCACCACTTTTCAAAAGTGCCAAAGTGACTCATGTGAACTGAAAAAGTTATTCTTTATTCTACTGGTGCTTCAGTTGCTTAGACTTAAAATGGAGGTGAGACTTAAGTTTTGCATGGTTTGAAAATGTCCCTAGTTACCTGAGCATCAATTTAGTCACAGAAAGAAAAATGCAGTTTTGAGGTTGGAGCAGATCTTCAGTTCAGTCTGTTGCTCTGTGTTCCAGCAGTTGTGCCAGGGTAGCAGGGGTAGGATGAAGGATTTAAAGCTACTGGCAAATTAAATCACATTGATCAGTGCAGCAAACACTCTTTAAGCACAGTTCCAGTGTCTGTCACAATCATGGTCTGGCTCAACCAAAGCACTTTATTATCTGTTGAAGTCTATTGTACTTGCATCTGCAATATCAATGGAGATTTGTTGAACTTTTAGCATTTTCCATAGCAAATATCAGAGATATTGAAAATACATCACAACTAACAATATACATTTTAGTGTGCTAGTTTAAGGAACCTTCATGCATGCAGGAAATAGTGCACATACAATGACTTCAGCATATGCAGATTCATTATAAGGACTACAGTTTTTACCTTGTACTTTTCAGATTGTGCAATATGTCATGTTGCCTTCAAAATTTGTTGAACTGCAAATAAAACCGCTTGCAGGCAAATGATACAAAAAGTGATCTATAGCAGGAATATTAGAAACTGGGAGTATTTCTAAATCCCCACTAACTGAAGATTTCCTATAATTTGTATAACATAATCAGTAATTTTTTATAGAACCTCTTGAACTAAACTATGGTTTGGGGACAGAAAAAAAAATAGCAAAAAATCAACATAAGCTATCCATTATAGTTAGATTAGCATCCTTCTGCAAGTTGAAAGTCCAGCAGAATGGCTGTATATGCAATTACCCCAGCTGTGTGACTGCTCATTCATGGCCATTCCAAGATGCAGGGTATGATTTTTCTAAGTCAGAAGGAGAGTAGTCGACACAAAATGGGAAGATTCAGTCATACTCTATACAAGCTTCATCCAATCAATCTTGACAACTTTAGGAATGCCACTTCCTGAGCTCAGTAAAGCAATGGTTTGAAAGGAGCCTCTAATATATATGTTATGTAGCATAACACTCAGACACGTACCTCACAAATAATACAAAACTGCCAAATGCTAAAAGCTCTCAGCTGATATTCATGGGAAAAAGCTTGATTAAAGAACTACATACCTGTTATGAGTTCATATTTGACCTATTTCTAGATGCCCTCAAAGGTGTCAATAAATCAAAGCCTGGCTACACAACATTTCTTTCCAAGTGCCAGTTGAAGTTAGAACCTGAAGACTATAAAGGATTGAACTGACCAAGAAACCTCACTCAGCTTTTGCCACGCTTGTGATAACTATACAAAAGCAGGTCACAGGATACCACCACCAGTGAAAGAAAATATCCTGAATGAATGAGAACTGAGGGGAAAATGGAAATTTGGGGAAACCAAGAGAATCACTTTTGCTTGAAATAAGTGGCTATACGACTTTTTACAGATGTCTTAATAGATCTAAGTCTATTAAATCACTTTTATGACTTTTATACCAGTAGTTCAACATAGGTATCCATGATATTATCATAATATACCAGTCCCTTAATTAAATCTATGCTGAGGATTCCACTATTGACATTTTCAGTAGAGCTATGCCGTTATTAGCAAAAGTGTAGTACAAAACAAGCCTTACTAAGAAAGAAAAGTAAGATATGTCCTTGAACATGTCAACAGTAATTATTCCAAGTTTGTGGTTCACCAGCTTCTGCAAACTTTATGGAGTAAGTACTCCATTAACTGTTTTGGTGGAGAGTGTGTTTGCTCTGCACTCAGGCTCAGCCAGAGCGGAGATCAGGATTCCTAGATCAGTCATTTTCTTTTTTTAAAAATGGAGCATCTAGAGATAGTATTTGTTCACATTATTTGGCAAGTGGTATAGCTATGACTTTTTGCTCACACCAATAGTTTTTTTTATAATGCATTTAAAATATTTATTTTTAACACTTCATGCAGTGACGTGATGAAGAATAAAGTGTTAAAAAGTCACACATTCTTCATCACAAGATACTTTTAAAAGCCTTCTCCTTATTGCACAGACTGCACCCAGGTAACTCTTCTGTTCCACCTTTTATAATTATGATACCAAAAATACACTATTTCCCTATGTTAGCTGTAGAATGACTGAAAATGACTGAAGTGCTGAAGCATCCCTTTACAAACAAGCTTGACAACTCTGTACACTGGCTGAAAGTTACTATAGCACAGCTTATTTTTAGGACAGCTTCAGCCTTCCTTGTTGGAATTCAATTTATTACAGTCAAAAGAATACAATTCTGATCACTGCAACTAATTAGCAGCTTAAAGTAAACAGAAAAAGAAAGGCTGAAAAACAGTACTTGTTAACTTTATTTGAATGGCTAAGGGAGGAAAGAATTATCTAATGCTTTATTCATTTTTCCGTTAAGGCCTAATTTAAGGCATTGACTCATGAATACATTTCAGGAGAACAATTTACAAGTAGAAATGTGTCTTCAAATGATTTGAAAATAAGTCAGTTGCAAGAACCAATGACTAACTACCCAAAGGATGTGTAATTCCCTCTATTGACACCACCTACCATCGCAGTTTATACACTTGCAGGGAGGTGATACAGATATATTCCAGGCAATACTGCATATATGATATTTTATTTGTTTACAAAATTGTTTTCCTTTATATGAGAATAATAGAAACAAAAGACAATCTCACAGATGGATGAAGGAGATGAGGGAAATTTCAGCAGAATACTGACACTATGTTCAGCTAAATGAAATCACCAGGCCCCAGCCCGAATACCTGGAGGTATATTGAGAATAGCCCTCACCTGTTCAACTTCCTTTGATGTCTCAGCTTTTCTAAATTAATGTATTAAAGGATGCCCAAGACATTACACTGTGTGATGGTTTTGGTTTTTTTGTTTGGTTATTTTGGTTGGCTGGTCTTCCTTTCTTCCTTTCTTCCTTTCTTCCTTTCTTCCTTTCTTCCTTTCTTCCTTTCTTCCCTTTCTTCCTTTCTTCCCTTTCTTCCCTTTCTTTCCTTTCTTTCTTTTAAAAAAACTTGAACAGAAATAGCAAAAAATAAAAAATAAACAAGCAACAAGGATTTTGCACACTTGAAATCTTAAAATATCTTGAAGATATTTTTAATACAAATGCAGACAAACTGTGGATTAAAGATTGTCACCTCAGTTTAACCCCTGGCTTGAGCATCCAGTCAGAACCCACCAGGCGCCTGTACAAGCATACCAAAGAAAATTAGCTTCTTATTTTCTACAGTGGAGTAGAGAGGTGTACTGGGTTTACGTGGCAAGGGTTTGGTAGCAGGGGGGCTGCAGGGGTGGCCTCTGTGAGCAGAGCCCAGCAGCTGCCCCATGTCAGATCAGAGCCAGCTCCAGCCGGCTCCAAAAGGGACCTGCCGCTGGCCAGAGCTGAGCCAGGGAGCGACGCTGGTTGTGCCTCTGGGAGAGCAGATTTAAGGAAGGGAAAATCTGCTGTGCAACAACAGCTAGGAGAGAGGGGTGAGAAATTGTGAGAGGAACAGCCCTGCAGGCACCCAGGGCAGTGCAGAAGGAGGGCAGGAGGGGCTCCAGGCGCCGCAGCAGAAGTTCCCCTGCGGCCCGTGGAGAGGCCCATGGTGGAGCAGGCCGTCCCCCTGCAGCCCATGGGTACCACACGGAGCAGATCTCCACGCTGCAGCCATGGAGGAGCCCCCATGGAGCAGGTGGATGTGGCCTGAAGGAGGCTGCGGCCCATGGGAGCCCCNCATGGGAGGGACCCCACGTGGAGCCGGGGCAGAGAGTGACTGTGAAGGAGCAGCGGAGATGAAGCGCCATGGACTGAGCGCAGCCCCCATTCCCCTGTGCCACTCAGGGGGAGGAGGCAGAAGAGGGTGGATGGGGGAAGGTGTGTTAGTTTGATTTTAGTTCTCACTGCTCTAGTCTCTTAGTAGTTGGCAATAAACAATAGTAATCTCCCTTATGCTGAGTCTGTTTTGCCTGTGATGGTAATTGGTGAGTGATCTCCCTGTTCTTATCTCAACCCATCAGCTTTTTTTTCATCATATTTTCTCCCTCTGCTCTGTTGAGGAGGGGGAGTGAGAGAGCGGTGTGGTGCTGCTTAGCTAGCCATTGGTGTTAAACCACCAGAGGGGCAAAGCACGAGTACAAACTGTTTAAGTGGTTACCAAGCAGAAGTGTCTACTTTCATTGTTTCACTATGAAGAAAAAAAAAAAACTATAAACTGACATACACCCAGACACTTTGCTGTTTGAAGTTAAGATAGGTGATTCTGACTCCAGAGAAGCCTAAATTTCGTTGTGCAACCACTTTACTTAAGAAAAATATCAAAATGTTATCTCCAGGCCAGATGGCAGGACAATAATCCCCAATTAGAAGGCATAACATGACATATCAACCTCTGAAATTGTAATGTATAAACAAGCTTGCACATTGATTCTTGCAGCCCTAAGGAGAAGTCCGTATCTTCCATAAGTCAACAATCAAACTTTAAACCTTTCACAGGCACCTGTAATTTTTTGTTGGATAGTAGATTGGTTAAGACACTTCTTCTCATAGACTCCCAATTCATTTAAACATCAACTAATTAAAACATCTTAATTTGAACAGATTTTATGATCTTTAGCCTCCTCAGGTTACAAGATCATAAAAAAGTATGTAGAAAACTGATAAATACTCAGGGACTTACCACTACCCTTCTTAAGTAAAAGCATAACTTTAAATTACTTCAATTTAAAACCTTATAGACAGGTAATTTCAAATGCCCAAAAAGTTAGAAAGTGCATACATGTCCTACCTGCATAGCCAAAAGGAATGATGTTAATAATCTTGTATTTAATATTACACCTCTTTACTGGAAGGTTTCCATCATGCTTTACAAACTATATTGAAAATGTATCAAGTAACACTCCAGAGACTCACCAAAAACAGGTTGCATAATGGAAGTTCCTTTAAAAGCTGGAGAGGACCTGAACTCAGCTGTTCACCTGGGGACACTTCAGAATATTCTGCTTGAAACAGGGGGAAGTCTAATAAGGCTGTGTATATTTCAATTATAGATAGAGATGCACACAGCCGTATCTGTATCTTTATCTATGTCTACATATAGATAGATATACACATTTAGTATGCGTATGTAGCACAACTCATAGGTTTGTATACATATGACACACTTTCTCACAAACACTTAGTGTTTTGATACCATCCCTCATGCCTCAACATGGTGCACAGACTTTCTTAGCCATTTGATCTATTCTTTTTAAGCGAGTGAAAAAAGCACAAAATATCTTACCATCAAAATGATCTGGTGTAAAAGTAATCTTCTACTTGAAAATAAAGAGGGTAGAAGATAGTCCTTTCAACAGTCCTAGAAAATAGAGACTTAGTGCTGTGTATCAGTATATTTGCACTCTTTGACAAAGTTTAATGTTTCTTGATGCTCTTCTGTTTTCAAAGGACAGATAATACCACAGCTTCTCATCTTCCCTCTGCCTCCAGTTTCTTCCTAATTTTGCTGAGGGTCTCAAAAGAAGATACCCATTTCCAGTGAGATTATCCTACAGCAACGTTTTCACTGCTCAGCAAGATCTACCAACCAGCCTACTTAGTCATCTTCCTTGCCCCCATTTTACCCTCATAGGACCTTCATTTGGTGTGATCAGTTCAATCAATACCACTTTGTTTCATCAGTACCATCACCCTCACCCCACAATTATTTTTTTTTACCTTCCACTTTGCCAGCACTTCTTACATCCGCATCTCCAGCTACTACTACTCTTGCCCTTAGCTTAAAGCTTGCTGGCCCCAAAGTGCACATACAGCTTTCAATGCCACTTCCACTCCCTTGCATTTACTCTCAGATCTACTTACCTGTCAGTACACACTCCTTGGTGATCAGCCCTCACCCTTCCCTTATGCCATTTCAAGATGCTGCATCCTCCAGCTCCCATATTTTGCCATCCCCATCCCATGAGGCATTGTAGTACTGCATGCCACAATGTTTGCAACTTCAGTGCCTCATTGCTTAGCCTTTAATAAGCCTGTGCAATGACCTTGGAGCAGCAGGCACCTCATAATAGACTGAGATAGACATTTGTCGTGTGGGTACTTTGAGCTCTTCCCACCTAGAATCCATGGCCCTGAGCCCTCAAGGCTGTAACTGCAAGTGAGCTTCACTTCTTGCTTAACAATTAAGGAGACCACATTGCTAATGCTAATGCAATTGCAAAAGTGTTACCTCTCCAGTGACAAAACTGAACTGGGACAAAGAACATACATAATCTCCAGACGTGAGAAATGATGGACTTGCATTTGTCCTCCTTGTATATTGCTTACAGTCCCCAGGTGTCCACCTCAAGTTCTTACTGCGTTCCATTAAAACTGTGAGGCTTGCCTTTTCACTGAAGTGCTATTCTCACTACTTTTTAACTAATTTGTATGGTTTTACAAAATAGTTCTGGCAAAGACATGGTATCTCCCATGATACCCCTGCATGTCCAAGCTGGCAAAGCATAGCAGCGTATGGGGAGGGCAGGAGGAAGCAGGTCTGATGCAAAATTCTCTGATGGCTACTCTCATTTGTTATAATGGACTTATGTTCAGGATTATTTGGCTCATTATAACAAGTGAGAATCTGCCACAGTATCTCTAATCTTTGTTAGCAGATGTCTGCCTTTGGACCATATGCTGGGTGTAATCACTATCAGTTGCCATTTCTACTGCATGGTGAGCAATTTGGCAACTGCCTCCTCTCATCTGAGAGGCATCTGGCACAGACAAAAGCAAGCCCTGCAGATTTTTCTAGCAAAGAGGAAGATATTGAAAATGAATTATGAATATCAAAGACTGTACCTGGAAGGTGCTGATAGCACTTCAACAGCTATTTGCACATTTGTCTTCAGTTATTTAGTTTTCTATATGTACAATTATTATAAGAAGTTCAAATCATACAGAAACATTGAGATGTGTGACTGCATAGAAAGTGCACAAGAATTTTAACAGATCAATATTTTTGTGAAAGCAATGATGCCCATGTTGTTCTGAGGTTAAGGACTCCCCCCCACCTGTTGCACCGTAAACACAAATTTCACGCCACATATTTGCACTTCAGTATCACCAGAATTTGTTGGTCTTTCTATAGCTTTTGGTCACAAGCAAAAAAAAAAAAAAAAAGAAGTAATAGGAAAAGGAAATTTAGTGGAAAATTAGTAATTAATCTTACGTCATTTTTAAGTCAAATCTGGGAAGTGTTAAATGTTTGTGCTGAACGACATCATGACTGTGAAAGTCATCACAAATATTCTTCAGTCCCTTTTGCCGCTTTTCAAATGATTCACAGAATTAAAAATCAAATTTCTTTCTGTTTTGACTAATAGTTTTTGATAGATGGATGCAAACTGAAATCAGTGTTATTCACACTGCTTCCTTCTACTTCTTGTTCCATGTCAGGTGTTATCATTGCTATCACACTATAAAAGCCCTGATACACTATCTATTTCATGCTGCAATGCTTACTAGTAATGTCTTCTTTAAGGCTTCTTTTTATTTTGAAGTGCTTTATTGCTATAGGAGTATTCCTTTCAGACACAATATACAAACGCATTTTGACATGCTAAAAGGCAAAGCTCCAATTTGTAGCAGTACAAATAAATCTTCCCCTTCTCTCACACAATAAAAAAATTACTGTGTTGCTGGCATAGCTGTGACTACATTAGGGACTTCTGCCAAGCCAGCTATGCCAGTGACACAACTTACTTCTGCACATCTTTGACCAGCATGTCTATTATTCTGAAAGAACTGTGGTCTATGGGAAGAATGTCTGGTTAGGAGTTGTATTTCCTTATAGAGGCTCAAACTCTGAATTCCTAGCACAGTGATAGAAGTTCAGTATAATATCAAACACCAAGATAATTCAAAATCCCATTGCTGGAGAGGATAGTCACTTGGTAGACTGCACACAAACAAAATGAGAACAGCATCTGAACTACTGATGAGAGAGCACCACAAAGATTCACTTGTTCAAAAATTCAAAGTTATAGGCAGACTCTACACAGCATGAATAAAGGTGGCAGACATACAGCAACATTAAAAAACAAAAACAATCACAGATGTTTTAATCAAATGGTGGTTGAAATTTAATTGAAATAAGCTTAAGAATTCTCAACTTCATTAATTGTTCGGCTCTGTATGTACTGCATGGATGAGAGGAAAGAGACACAGGCTGGTGAGGGGCATATTTGAGAAAGCGTCCCAGGAGCTTGTTTCCTTAGCAATTTACAAAGCAAATGAAAGTAATCTGAAACTTCAAACCCTACAATATCTGCTTTATTAGACTTTAGTTTCTTGTTACTCTTTTCTCATTAGAAAACACTTTCAAACACTAAAACCTCTATATAGCTCCTTCACCTCTCTCAAATCCCTTTCTCTAAAGTCTTAGGTATATATTAGACTTAAAACTTGGTACATGAATTAGTTCCTTGTGATACTGTCCCACAGCGGGCATTTTACTGATCTAATAAAACCACAATGAAATTACTGTATACAACTTAATATTGAAGCCCAATTATTGATTTTTAGGGCTTCATTTCCAACCCCAAAGTGGCAGTGTGTCTGAACTCCATGCAACTAGATCTGTCTTTGGCAAAGAACCAACCAGCCATAGCGACACCCTGTTAGAACATTACATTTTCCTTTGCTGCTAAAAGAGCCAGGAAATGATGTGTGCATGTAGGTACATATAGTATAGATGTCACTCAATCATCTTCCACCTCTCTAATTATTTTTATTGAACTGTTGCTTTTCAAACACAGAGATGCCAGGACTGTAAGAAGGATGATGGCATCTCAGTGGGGACATGACAATAAAGCAATTTAGTAGTCTAATTTGATGCCAGTTCTAAAGCCTCATTTCTCTAGATTGAAGGCCTTGGGAGGAAGTTTAAACATCTGATACAATTGATACCACAACCCAAGTGGCTTTATCTGTGCCACAGTCTTAATTTCTACAATAGTCTTGCTTCAATATAAGGAAATGTTTGAGAGTGATCCGGTGAATAGTTGTTCATCAGGGAGTTCACACTGAAGTCATTGCATCCAGGAATGATCCTAAAAAATCCCTTAATTTCAATAAACCTGGAATGAAAGTGCAATAGTTCATTCATACAATTAATTGGTGGAAAAAAATGTAATATACTATTAGAGGAAGATTTCAGTGCTCACATAAAATGTAAAGCCTACAGAAAACACAAAGTAGTAAAGTAAAAACAATGCATAGAAAAAAAATCCAAGAACTCAGATCCCATCCTGAAATGTCTTCCCAAAGGAATAGCTTAAATACTTTATGAAACTGAAGTACTTATTTCCTTTTTTTTTTCAAGCTTCTGAAAACAATGGAATATGAGAAGAGAAAGCACAACAAAGTGTGTAGTAGGAAATTAAGTAAAAGGAAGAAAGTGAACTTAAATATTAAAAAATAGGCAACTATTGAACCTTTGTGAAACTGTGAGTTCTAATTTCATTTTCTTAATTTAACTTTCTTCTTCACTTAAACTATCTTATTTTCAGGAAAACTCTCCACATGATCTGACACTTTTCCAGCTAGTCTTTTACTCCTTACAATATACTAATGTCTATAAAGAGACTTAGTTTTCATGTGAAAACAATTTTTGAACCTGGATGGATTAGGAGAGAACTTTTCAATTCATACAACAATTGCACATGTACATCAAACAATATCTGTACCACCTACTTGCTACCTAGACACAGATTATTCACAATTACTTCTCAGTTTTATGAAACAAGCAGTTGAACTACTTATGCAATACTCAAGATGCTGAAAAAATAAATGAAATGAGTATATAAAAGAGAGTTTCACAGATACTCCTGGGATTAGAAACAAACAAACAAACAAAAAACTAGCAGAATAGGATGTTTTGCAAAAGCCTTTAGAAGCTGTTATCAAAACAAATCCTCCTGTAATTAGGGTGTGCAGCCTTAACTCATGCATTCAGGGTATCCATTTAATTATTATGAGTGTTCAGAACACATATGAAGTTGTGAATGTCACATGATCTCTTCTGCTTATTGAAGAACTTACCTTTGCAGAAAATTAAAACATAAGAATACATTTGTTTCTGAAAGATGGGAGCTATAATGACTCAACATGGGAAGAAAGCGATAATGTATACTATTATCTTTAAACGAATGATTCTCAACGTATGTTCAATACACCCGTTCCAGCCTAAGGGACTACTTTTTTGTCTTCTAACTACAAGAGCCATCTGCAAGCCTTTGAAAACAATTTCCATAATGGGCCCATCACGCTATGTTGTATGATCTTACATACTTCCCCCTTCTACCGTTATAGTGACATTGTTGCTATATTAGTCAGATGATTACATTTCCATACGTGAGGAAAAGATTAAAGAAAACTGAAGTCCTGTCTTGAATGCCTGTCCTCTATATCTCATCCATAATACTATTTACAAGTCATAGCAAAGTGGATTCTGAATCTGGAAACTCCCATCTAATTCTTTGATTAAGACTGAGAGTTAGACATTCTGAAATTGTCTCTGGTTCAAAGCTCCCTTTATTTTACAATGCTTAAAACATTTCTTCATTACTTATAAGGAAATCATCTGAAGAGTAAATATCTAAATTGGAGACTGTAATCTGCTTTTGATGGAAAACCAGAGACCTGTCTTCCATATGCAACAGTAATCCCACTCCAACCATTCCAAAGATTTACAACAGTGAGAGTGAATTAACAGTATTCTAACTGTAGAAATTGCCTCTAGAGTTCACGTAATCAGAGTCTGAATTCAATATACAGTTCCATGTTGAGTAAGCAAAAATAAGCTAACAAATATGCAGCCTGTCAGTTCCGATGAGCCCCAACTGCAGAGAGCTGACAGCATATAGTCTCTCATACAGCTAGGGAAATTACAGATTGTAGCATGAAAGATTACACATTGTTAAACAGTGTCAAACCACATTGGCAGTTTTCACATGTCAAATGTGTAATTACATAAGGATTATTGCTAGAAAAGCACAAGATCTGGGTGATGTGAGCTGAGTGCCAACTCAGCCATTCATCTGAAAACTTTTAGTGCATATATGCACTTTGGATTAAAAAGAAATTGTGTTTCTGTGAATGTGATTGTCCTTTCACTGTTTGTTGTAAGTGTGGCTCTGGTGCTATCACTGATGCTATATTGCAGTCTCTAAGGGATATTCTTCCAACTTGAAAGCATCATCTTGTGAATGTCCATGGTTGAAGGCATGCACACACACAAGCTGAATGATTTTGGCATGCCACACCAGCACCTGTACACTAGCAAGAAACAAGACAGCTCCTGTTTCAGATTTCCTGTCTTTCTCGGTATAAAGCAGAGTTGCACTTCTACTTTAAATTGGATGCTTACATATTTTTTTTTTAAGACTGAGTTTCAGTGGTGCAATGAATGAACACTATCCGCATTCAACTACCACAGGTAGAGGAAAAACAGGGTGAAGAAATGGGAATGAAGATAGTAGAAAAGTGTGAACGGACCACTTGGGGATCAAAAAGAGAAATGAAGCCTCTCATAAGGTTACACTTCATAAAGGTCACTGACCTCACCTCAACAGGCGTATTTCTGGTGCTGAGACTAGCTGTGACTTTACAGGGGCCTGCAAGCCAGTAGGTGACCTCAGGCTGAATTTTAAAAGTCAGTTGCTATAAACAGTTCCCGCTAAATTTCTATTCAATTAACCCAATTCAAAATTCACCCAAACAATTTGTTGTAAGTGCATAAAATTACAGATGTTGCTTTTAGGGCAAAAAGAAAGTTATTTCTTTACAGAAAGAAGAGCAACATTACACCAGCCAAAAGCTACCACTAACAAAGCAGAACCCAAATCTTCATAGGTTTTACCACACAAGAAAAAAATACAGATTCAGAGTTCTAAATAATGACTACAAATGAGCAGAAACAAAAATACCCGGTCTAGAAACTTCTATTTTCAAAATTAACATCTTGCAGCATGTTTGAATTTTGATGAAGGAAAGAAATCCACACTATTGCAAAAGATTTCTATATATTTTCCTGCAAGTCTAGTGTTAGCCTTTGCTAATCCCATTTCAGACCTGGCCAACAAAACAACACACCTGTGCATCACAGTTTGAAACAAAGCACAGACCATGCCATGCGGAAGCTGCAAAGAGCAACAGGAAAAATAACCAAAAATGAAATCCATGCTGATGACTTTCTCCCAGTCCTTCAAGTTAAATAGTGCAGACAGCATCTTTTCCTTTTGTTCATTCAGTAGCTGACCTACCTGATCGCAGCTACAGAAGGTGGAAATACTGGGCTATTTCAAACAGCATTTGCCAGCTAGCTCGAAACAAGAACAGAGAGGTGTGATTGCTCTATGATTGTTTTGGAACTATTACCACAGCATATCTCTAACTTGCTTCAGCGTGTACAGCACGAAGCCCTTTTTCAGCTTGTTGACTTCAGTAGAGACTCCAAGACAGTTTCTTCAAGTGTAATGCTCATCTAAATGGTAACTTCAGTAATACCTTCTATTTCATGTAGTTCCTGTGTCTCTGAACCATCATTAACTATAGCACCAAAACTAACAATGTAAAAATCATTATTGATAGTAAAAAGCAGTCATATATTCTTAAATATAAATTGAGTTTTGCATTGTTCAGTAAAATTCAGCTTCTGGAGCCATGGATTACGATGTAAGAGGCAGCAATTCTGCAACAGCTGAGAATCCCACAAGTAGCTCAAGTGTAGAGCATCTTGGGAAAACATACATTTAGTATATTCTGTTTTTAAAGATCTTGTTTCGCATTGAGACAATGTTGCTAACTAGTTAACTTTCATGTTCACTTTTGCTGTATTTCGCTTAGTTCACTTTTATATTAGAACAGTCATCCACACTTATTCTTGATAGCACCCAAGTGATATGCTGACGTTCAATATATTCTTCCTTAAGATGTGAAATACAGCTTTAAATCATGGATAGGAGTCAGGCTCAATTCTAAGGCTTTGGCAGATAATCTGTTGTGGCTTTACAATTGCTCTTATTAGAAGAAAATAAAATACTCTGATGGAGTGAAATAAGAAGAAAGAACAATAACAATAAGGAGTACAGGGTCTACAGTTTATCCAAATACTGGGAGCAGGCTAAACTGGCTGCAGAGCTGGGATCATTTGCTAGAAACAAGGCCCTCAGAAAGACTCCACCTGCAGCCTGCAAAATTTTCCTTTATGGAGGCTACCCGGAGAGTAAGACATTCAAGCTGTTCAAGCCTGAACTGCAGTAACAATGTTTAAAAACATATTGTAAGGAGTCATAAGGACAGTGTTGATCTTTCAGGATAAGCCTTTTTCCCTGCTTCAAAGTGCTTACACACAGTGTCTTGGCTGACACACTATGGCCATCAGGCTGGGGCTCAGGCATGTAGAGCAGGCCTTACACAATATAAAAGCATGCACTTAGTGTGCATGTACTTCATAGTTCCTTACTATTTTTAATTTAATATCTGGCTTAGCCCTCCATTATTTTCATCCTCTTAAGCGTCCCAAACAGTAGCCATCAGTCTGCTGCTTTTCCAAAGGTTGTCTTCCTTCCCACAAGTTTCTACCTTCTCTCATTACCTCTTTTGAGTATTACTGGTGCTACCACACAAAAGTTGGCACTTTTCTAACATCCAGGTTCTTCTAAAATTATATGCCTTATACCTTTTGTACTAGGCCAGGGACTGATGAAAACTCGACTTACTTAGTAAAAGTCATGCTTAGGGACAAGGATTGTTTTCCATTGCTTGTTCAGAGGGGAGACAAGAAAACAGATCCATTTACTGAACCGCCAGAGTCTGAGCTGAGAACAACAGTCAGATCTAGATGTTTTGTTATTTGAAGAAAGCACTCATTTAGTAACACAGGAACAAAACAATTTAGGACAGTGATTCTTCTGAAAGCAGAGACTCTAGAAGACTTAAGCAATTTGTTACACTTCCTTCAGACAGACACTTTTAGTCTTCTTTTTTTCAGAGAAAATTAGATCTTTGTAGTCTGGCAAAGTAATCCATATGTCTCAGGACTAGCCCAAAGGAACTGGGAAAGAGCATGATTTTAGAAAATTAAATTGAAGATTACCTAGAAACAGAGCTGATCAGAAAATAGTTTCCCCCTTGAAAATAATAATAAAAAATTTGTTTCCATCTGAATCAACCCCAGAAGAAAACAACAACAAAAAATCAAGTTTATCATGAGTCAGAGTTTTACACAAATTTTCATGTCAGGAACAGTGAAACATGACATTTCGGAAGCAATCTAGACTTTAATATTCTGCACAGCTGCTCTGTGAAATTGGCTTTCTTGTTAAATCTGAAAATGACTAAATTACCTAACTTCCCTGAGCAGCCTCTGAAGATGCCAGAATTTGCAGCTTCCTGGCAGTAAGACGGCACCAGTGGCACTATTCCAGCTTCCTGAAATCAATTTCAGCATACCCAGGTTCCCAGTCGCAATTCTATGATGGGGGCCACAAAACTTTCTTCTGTCTCCAGCCAGGATTTTCAGGGCTTTTAGGCAGGGCTGGAAGATGAACCCTCTGGACTTTGAGGCTTTTCCCTTGGAGGCTGGTATTTTTGAAGCACTGGCTGGGGACCTGCCACTGGCTGGATCTTCAGCCACTGTCTTCACACCAGAATGTCTCACCAAGAACAATGACCAGGTGCCACATAAGCCAGAGGGATCACTCGACATCTCCAAGGCAGGCGTACTGTGTGGACTTGCCATGGCTGGTCACTGCCACATAATGCAAAAGCATCTATTCTCTACCCAAAGCCAGTTTGTCAGGAAGGCAGGCTACAATTGCCCCTGAAATCCCCAGATGTTTTGTATTCATTATTTTCCATTGTATTAACGAATATTTACATCAAAGCAATCTTTCTGATCAACATTACCTGGCAATGGTCATAATTAAGATGGCAAACAGCTTGATTCAGTTACCCTCAAAGTATTGTCTGTCATCTGTGATGGGGATATACCTTAGGATATCCCAGCTTTCAACTGCTATCCCAAAGGGTCAGGTTCTCCCACATATCCTGCATAATATCTGTTAACTGCACAGGGACGTGGACACATTAGGGTGCATTAGGTGTTATGTTCAGACAGTGCTTGTATTTACCTGTTTAATATTTTTTTTCTTATCAATTTCCTAAAAAAAAAAAAAAAAAAAAAAAAAAAAAAAAAAAAAAAGAGTACCTTAGCTTCTGTGCATTACACTCCTGAGGGAAAATACCCCTATTCTCATAGAATTACAAAATAATTCAGGTTGGAAGGGAGCTCTGTCAGGCCATGCAGCCCCATCTGCTGTGCAAAGCAGGTTCAACTTGACCAGCTTGCTCAATGCTTTGTACAGTCAAGTTTTGAATATCCCACAAGGATAGACATTTCACAGACTCTGCAGGCAGCCTATTCCAGTGTATAACCAATCTCAGGATGAAAAAATGTATCCTCATAATCAGGATTTCCCATGTTCCAGCTCCTGTCAGCTGCCTCTCCTATCACTGAAACCACTGGAAGAAATTCTTTCAAGTAAAAGCAAATTGTAATCATTACACTAAAGCAAGCAGCATTTAGAAGTAAATGCTCTTAGGAAAGCAGTAATTTTAGCAAAGTTGTCAACTAATATCTGTACAATTTAACAAGTACCACCAGATTCCTATTTTCCCATATTATTGATAAGCAGTCTGCAGATATTTTGTATTTTATATCAGTCAAATGAAACTCATTTTTACGTTTGTGCTAGAGATGCATAGAAGTATATATATAGGAGATTTTTATGCTTATATGGTGATCTGACAATAATACAGTATCTTCCATATATCACATAAGGTCTTGTTTGTGGTAAAAAGAGCCTTCTTCAACACTGCAGTTCTAAATTCACAGAAGGACAGTATGAGCTGCTTCAGACAGAATTTAGCTACATACAACTAATAGGGAACTAGACAACAAGACTTACCAGAAATGATCTAATATTCCACATTATTTTCCAAGATAGTGATGTTTAACTTAGCTCAGACAGAATGGTAACAATCCTAAGAGGAGGTATTTCTGTTTCCTTAATCTTGTATTTAAACCTTTCTTTGTCTAATGTTTCCTACAATACTATACAATACTGAGGTTCTTTTTTTTTTTCTGAAATTCACATAGCAGGTAACGTTGGTTTTTAATTAAAAATGGCAATCAATATGAAGCAAAGTGTTAATTTATGTTTGGTTCTTTTCAGATGCAAACAGCTATATCCCAGTCTAACAGAAAGGGCACTGTTTGATAACACTTTCGGTGAAACAGAAACGAGAGATTCTGCTCTTTCAGGAAATTCTACACAGAAGTGCTGGTAAAGACTTCTTACAGTAACTGCTTCTTGTTGTTTTGTGTAGTTTTGCGTTCACAGGGAAGATGTTCCCAGTGTGCTCAGCTGCTGTACAGAAGCTGAGGGAGGAAGCACCAGCATCCCAATGGAGCAGGAGTACAAGGATGAAATGCTTAAGGCCAGTGCTGCATATTCTCTCATATTGCCCCTTTTCCCACCTGCACCCTTTTACCCTTTTCTGTAGCTAATCCTCTATCAGGACACAAAGAACCACAGCGACCATGTGGAGCCATCATGCTACATCAGTGATACCATGTCACTGGGCAAAGGATGCGCATGGTGCATGAAGCCATTGCAACAGCAGCACAGCAGTCCTGCTACTGGTTGGGATACCACTTCTAGCACACCCCCAATTTTCTGAATTGTCAGTCTAAAGAATTTCTGATAGATTACCTAGAACTTTTACACCCTTGCTTAGAAACTGTAAAGTTGCTATAAATGTCAATATTTGATATGATTCTCTGTGGGGGCTCTTTCCAACAACCTTGCAGATGGTGAATGGTCTCAGGATCTTAGTTTTGGAATCACTACCAGAATATTAAAATCCTTAGGTGAATATAGCTAATAAAACAAATAATATGATCTACTCTCCATGATGTTTGTCAAACTACTGTTCTGCTCAGTCTGCTCCTCTGCCCCATTCCTCTTTCTTTCTCCGCCACTTGGTATGAGCCACTTCTAGCGGGGGTTTCCTTACTCTGTGTTTATAGCCTACATAAAAGGACTATTGTTCCTTTACACATGATAAAAGCACTTTAAGATTGGCAATTACATACAATTTTATGGGTATCCTCAACAGTTGTGATTTGATAAAGAAAATAATTGTCTCCTATTTCTAGCCCAAGCTTGTCTGACTTTTGCAAAGAGCAACTCATTAGTTCATGATTCTACAAGTTTCTATAATACTTTAAGACTTTTTTGTAGTAAAGACCCTTTCCAAACTTAACACTCATTTTAAAAGCTTTAGAATTGACTGACTTCAAGAAGTCAAGAATAAACATAATAAATATAGCAAAATGACAGCCACAGGCTCTAATAAAAATTACGAAATTACAAGTACTGACTCCTATAAGATTATTGCAGGTCTTCACATATGTATTTTTCAATTTTGCTGTAAACACAAAGGCCCATTACTTGCTTCGATAACTCTATTTGTTTTCCAAGCTTTTAGCTTTTTTCTGCTAACAAACTAGATTAACAGGTAAAAAAATAAACCATTTAAAAATTAACTGGTTACTTTGTTGTTTTCAGATTTGCCGTAGTATCTGGGGATGACTTTTCAGCCTGACTTCCCCAGTTTATAAGCTCAGGAATTTTCATGAGTGTCCAGATGTCTTGAGGCATCAGATTTATAAGAACTTAATGGGAAACAATATTGATATAGAGCTGCCTTGATCTGCTTGAAGAAAAAGAAAGCCTCTAATGGGTGTCTTATATGCAACAACGAATACCACTTAATAGTTGCCAACACAGACTGTTGTAAGGTCATTTAATTTAATATGAATTTCATTTTGACATCTGTTTATTACTTTAGTCGCTGCTTTCACATTCTTTGTTACTTGTGTGTGCTTTGTACAGAAACAGTTAGTGACTTAGTGTTAATGAATAATAATAAATATACACATGTGCTGCAGGGATGTGGGACCCTGGTGGAAGGTTTATCTCTCCTACCCACCAGCAAGATGGGAGAACTTGCAGACAGCAATTCATCTCACTTACATTAAACATTTATGTTCAAAATAGGATGTACAGCCCTTTGGAGATGCTTAATTTTCCCCTGTAACCTACCTAATACTTCAACTAATTTTATTGTTCAAAAGTGCAAATGATAAAGCTCTCCAGATAATCAATGTTCCTGCTCCTTTTTGTCCTCCTTCCCCCACCCCAGTATTGTTTCTTTCCACAAAGTTGTTAGCAATCCCTCCACAGACAGTATGTTTGTCTGATAAAACTTTTCCAGTCTTATTAGAATGTAGACTTCTTCACTTTTTTTTTTTTTTAATCTGTTCAAGTATACTAATACCAATTAATTTGTTCCTTGCTTCCTTTTGTATTACAAGTACAACACAAGAAATTTGGAATTACGACTCTATGAAACCAACATTACTTTGATAAATGAAGCATTTTCTCATTAGCAAAAAGTACTCATGCATATGATAAAATCTCCAACAGGGTTAGCAGCTGTTTATTAGTGGCTGTTTGCTTCTTGATACAGGCATTTATGTTTAAACATGAGCCAGTACATTACTGCAATATGTATATTTGCTCCTGTGTTTTCCATTTCATCCATGCATATCAAATCACATTCCCGTTTCTTTTACCATTTGCCCCACTGTAAACTGGGAGCTATGCCTATAAAACTTAAGCAACCACACCAGAGTAACAGTAGATAAAAATGAAAAAAGAGACAAAGCACATATTTTTCATGCATATACGTTTGCAAAACATTATGGGTGTTTTATGGTTTTCCTGTTCATTTTCCGGGTATATTTTCTGAGATCTGATATACTGAAGTGTTCAAAATTATATTAATGAATTATTCAACAACTCTCTTAACTGCGATTTATCTGAAAGAAGAAAGAAGAGAGAATTCATCACCAGCAGCGTTAAAATAAATATGCTTTTATGACTTTAAGATTAAATTACTGACATAAACATAATCTGAAATTCCTTCTCTACATGAACAACAACAGAGAAAGAAGTGGAATATTTTCTTGTAGGGGCTGTAAGAGTGCAGAGACAATTTCTCAGCTAAGGTCATGTCTCTTCTTCTTTCACAAGGATACTGGAAGAACTATATATTATTTTTTTTTCCATCAGTTGTATACTAAGTGGTGATATACATCGGAATTTACAGGTATTGCTAAATGTTTCATAAAAAGCAGGTAATAAAAAGGGCAGTTTACCGAGGTTCTCTTGATGTCAGTTTCCAGCAATAAGTAAAATCAGTGGCATACAGGAGTTATATATTTTTTTATTTACTTTTACCTGGCATGCTTTTAATTGGCCTCTGAGGAACAAGTTACCAAGCAGTGCATCCAGTCATCCCCTGGGTCCTGTAACCAGGGGTACACAGTTCAGCTTTAGTTCTATGCTTCATAATTAAGCATCCACAATGAATACACACACGAGATTGAAACACAGGATCCCATTGTGGTTTCAGTTATTTGCAAACATGAAAAGTTTATTTTTAAGCTCACCATTGTATAGAGGGTCCTTTCTTTCCCTCCTGTCACATGAAATACCAGAGAGAGATGGTTATTATGGAAAGCCTTTTTTGTTATATATGGCCAGCATGGAAATTAACTCCCAGACCAAACATTTTAGGATTTTCAACAGGAGAAAAGATAAAAATAAAAATCAGACAAAATCCCTTACTGCAGTAGGAGTCACTAATAAATTCATTTAATTCTATTGGGTTACTTCATACTTATGATGGCATAAGGAGGTGTAGGACTAGAGGATTTATTATGCACTTCTAATCTGGTGCACTTATTTATATATTTTTACACCTTTTCCTGTATGTTTCAAACAAAAAATCCTCACAGTTATAACTGTCAGATCTAGACCCAACTTTCAGGCATTTTTGCTGGTTAGATACAAAGCCTGAACTAAGTCAAATATCTAGTCAATAGTGAAAAATTATTATCATGAGCTAGAAAGTTGTTTTCTTTTTTCAAAACAGACAATTTGTTCAGTTATTTTTTTCAATGCTTTCATAATATTTGTCAAAGCATGTTTTATCAAACCTCAGCTACTTGTAGAAAAACAATTAAAAAAAACATAATTATTTGAAAATATTTGAATTTTTAAAGCAACTCTCTAACACATTGTTTTTGGTTACAGGTACATAATTTCAAAACATAATGTTTAAAGTCTTTTTTTTTTTTTTATTTGAAAGTTTTCTATGTGAACTTCTTTTCTTCTGCTTTTTCCTCAGCTACTTGCCAGAACAACCTTCCCCACATGACTTTTCTGTTTTCATCTTGTCTCAATTCTTCTCACACTCCCTCACCCTTTAAAGTTGCATGTACTATGACAGCGGTACTTTGAACCAGGATATTATTTTAGACAGAACTGAAACATTCATCATAATAGCAGTAACTCCTGTAAGCCTTTTAAAATCTTGTGCAAAATCCTGCTCTTTCAATTTGAAAGTCATCAAGATATTACTCCATTGCTTCTTTCCTAACTTTTGCCTCCAGCCCTTAGCCTTGGGAAACATAAGAAATACCCTGTCACTTTAAGTGTGAGATTGGCACATATCCTAGAACAGAAAATAAGCTACTTCAGTTTCTGAAATAAGCAAAAAAGAGCAAGCAACCTACACATTTTATACAATACAAAATACAGTACTTAATGTGATCTTTCTCTTCTTCTGGAGTACATACTGGTACGCACTATCTTTCTGCCGAAGTACAGACTGTTGTACAATAGGGGGCTTCAGAAGCAATGAAAAACAATTTCTTGTGATATTAGCTGCTGCAATAACATGCCTTCCATGTTTAAAGTTATTACTGCAAAATATTAAAAGTACATTTAAATTTATATTCATTTGTAGTCCCATTGTCATCATGCACATTAGTCTTTGTAGGATTACAGCCTACATCTTTTTCCTATGTTTTTCAGAATTGGATGTATCTCCTCAGTAATACACCCACATAAGGAGAGACTGGAAGAAAACATGACATTTTTTTCTAAATGGATATGTCAACATGTAATGTCTGAATTGACAGAACTTTCTGTGCTTTAGAATGAAAAAAAAAAAATGCAAGGCATGGAGAAAATGTATTAGGAAGATAATTTCAGAAAAAAAAAAAAAAGATGTATCTCCAAGCTTATACACTTAGTGGGCATTAATCTGTGGCAAGACATTATTCTAGAAAGTTAAGAGAGTATTTCTATTTTAATTCATGGGAGAAAGAGTACAACTCACTGTGCAAGCAAGCAAAACAAAAATCAGACCTACATTATGCACATTAACATTGTCAAGTGCATTTTTATAGATACCTATATAATTGTAATCCTTAAAAACTATCAGAAAAAAAAATGAAGGGGACAAATGAAGACTTTTGAAATTGAACAGAATAAATATTTCCTAAATGTTTTTCTGACTTTCAAATTTTAACATTTCCAACAAACAAACAAATAAACACTAAATTCAAATTCAGTTTTCCTAATTTTACAAGGAGATAATAAAAAAGAGACAAAGTAAAACTAACAATAACCATAAAAACATTAACCTGACCAGAAAGAAGTTGTGCATTGCTTAATTTCTGTAGTTTCTGTAAGCTGTAGAAGTCTTAACGAGACTATACTTAAACTCCTGATTTAGGCTTATTCCAGAGCCTTACTAAAAGAGTTTATTGTTCTTTTAATTGAAATATTAAAAGTAAGCAAGAAGTAAGGAAAGGGAAGAAAAATTTTAAATCAAGACTTTTCCAAAGAGACTTCTAAGGACTATTTTTGAATTTATTTTCCTGTGGCAACAAAAAAAATGTGATGGTAAGGACAACAAACCAGTGTCTCTAATAAAGAGAGACTATACAACACAAGGTAAGCACAAGTCATTCTGTCATCCACATTTCCTTGGAAAAAATTTATGTCAACTTCTCCTAAGTTAACTGGATTTTTTTTTTTATTTTAGAGAAAAATAGCAAGCCTTGCAGTTTGGGGCTTTCACTTTTTTCTTTTTCTTTTTCTTTTTCTTTTTCTTTTTCTTTTTTTTTTTCTTTTTCTTTTTCTTTTTCTTTTTCTTTTTCTTTTTCTTTTTTTTTTTTTTTTTTTTTTCTTTTTTTTTTTCTTTTTTTTTTTCTTTTTCTTTTTCTTTTTCTTTTTCTTTTTCTTTTTCTTTTTCTTTTTCTTTTCTTTTTCTTTTTCTTTTTTTTTTTAAGCTGCAGTAATACACAGTGACATCATTTTAAGGATTTCTCTTCCCAAACCCTGCTGTACTGACATTTATCAGTTGTGGATGTAAGCAGAATTTAAAACTCTGAAGTACTGTATTTCATGATGAAAAACTTGGAAGCACTTTTATTTTAGGAGCGCGAGAACAAGGATTCAATTTGAATATGAAGCTGTCATAGATTTTATATTGTCTTTGCCAAAATTATCTGCTCTAGAGTCACTGTTCAACAGCTGTGATAAGGATTCACAGTGGCAAAACCATTATTTAAGGGAAATGTGAATCTCACTGTATGTCATACATTAAAATGAAAAGCATGAAAAATTGGTTTATAAAAAACTCAGTTTTTGCTCTAACAGAAGTAAATCAAAACTCAAGACTATATATAACAGCTGTAATGCATTTAATGCACTGTTCTATCCCGTTTAAACTTGTTTTGAAATAATGTGCAAGAGTAGGTTATTGTTGTTACTGGTTGTTTGCCTTAAGAAAGTATAAAATTGGTTTTGACTGAAAAATACTTCCTTTACAGAATGATATCCAGGAAAATACTAGAAGCATCATCTTCCAGTGTTAAACAAAGTAAACCATGCCACTTTGAAGGCTTATTTTTATTTTTATTTTTATTTTTATTATTATTATTTTCCTGGAGGTTATTCCTAATAATATTTCCTAAATATTATTAGTGAATATTCCTAAATATTATTAGTGAAAGAGAACTAAATTTTCAACATGACTGCAATTTCAGAAGTTTGATGGTCTTAATTAACATGAGCTATATTTAAGCACTTCACAAAAGAATGTAGAAGAAAGGTATTTTTACCCCATCTCAGTTTAAGTCGCTGCTGACTTAGCAGAGAGCTTTCTTTCTTTTTTGCATACTTTAGCTAGGATTTGTGAAAGCAAATATGAATAAGAGAAGCACCATTACTGCAGGTTTGGAACAGAGCTGAAAGAAGCCAAAAGCACTACAAAAGGAAGTAGTGCAGATCAGATTTCTGAAAGAATTATTTTTCTAACCACAGCTGGAAAGTTAACATTGAAAGCAAAAGCTAAAAGCTTTGAACAATTGTGTATCTTTACCTGGATTAGATTATACCATTGTAACAGGAAAATTAGTCAAACAAATTAATCCTGTGTACCTAACCATCACTTGAAACAGAAATAAAAGAAACCAAGATGCACTTATTTTTTAAATGAAATATTTACATTTAAGATATTGTTTGCAGTATTTTTGAAGTACTTCTGCTGGAACTTTGTTAAGAGTGGTTTTGAGAGCTGGTATTTGCCACCCCATCACTGAAATATGTAGCAGTTTATTTGGGCCTGCCCTACACCCTGGGCTGCTAGAAACTGATTTTCAAACAGGGGGAGTTCAAAGGCACTGGCTGGCTCAGCCGTAACCAGCAGTTATCAGGATGCTATGGAGTGGTTTCAAGAGAGAACATAACCCAGTAAACTGGCTTTTCTGTCTACCGGTTATGTGCTGCAGACTCCTAACCTTTCATTGATTTCATCTCTAGCAAGGAACTGAAAGTATGAAGTTAGGACCTAACTTTGCCTCAAAGGCTCCCTGGCACACCAGGGTACCGGATGCCTCAGAGGATGAGCCAAAAATGGGCCGTGCGTAACCAAACAAAAGAATGAATATAACAGTATTTCCATAGTACCTGTCTTATCCAGGGCATAAAGTTTATCCTTACAGTCTATGCACTGCAGAGTGGCCAAGATCTTTCTCAGTAATAGAGACCAGATATCAGGAGCAGGAGATCCACACAAGTAGAGTGCCACAACAGCCTTTCTGCCACCAACAAAATAGTCCTAAGCAAGGACTGACTGTCCCACCCCCAGTCACCCTGGCTGTTCAGCTGAGGAGGTAGAGCTGGCTTTCCCTGCCTGGCCACATGACTTTCTGGATAGTCCCACAGCCAGGTTACATTGGAGGGCAGGTCTATGAGTAGAGTATCCTCCCAGCAATGGCAGGACTCCAGAGCACAGGTCCCTCATTTTCCAGGTGTGTATAGTCTAACTACTGCCTGAAATAGGCGTTTCCCCACCCTGCCAACCAAAAGTTCAAATGATGGCTACAACCACATTTTTGTGTGGTGCTCCACCCACATGGCAGTAGCAAGAGATGCTTCCAAAACACCTGCTGGCTCTCAGCTGCCACACAGTTTAGCCTCTGGATCTTAAGCAGAATTAGACATAAGACATTTAATTAGGTTGCTCAGGGAGAGATAGCAACAGAAAAGGTACATCTTATGTTGGAGTATAAGGTGGGTTAGGCAGACGCAGGGTGGAGATTCTTCGCAGAATATCAGTTTCCATTGACCACCGAGACTCAGCTCAAGTTTGGCTTGGCAAGTGAGAACAAGAGGCACCTGAATTATTGGTTTAATTGAAACACTAGAACTGTTTTGGCAAGGTACTCCATTAGAAACAGACTTGCCATGCAGATCAGTGTATGTTGTCTGAAAGATATCTGGCAAGGAGCAAGAAAAGTAGGGGTCTCAAGTATTATATCCAGATCACAGTGATGATGAAGACTTCGGAGTATAGTTTTATAGCTGTAAACTAGTTAACTTGCCACCTCAGGTTTGCAGACTTAGATAACATTCTACTGTCCTCTTTGTCTAGTTGGGAATTAGTAGAATTATTTTCTTTATGTTGCCTTTTCATGTTCTGTACCATGCAGACTAAATTAACACTTCATACAACTCTCATGTTTTAATTCCAAGTGACTGATAAATTTGACAAAACTGTTTCTTTAGCAATAAATTCTACCATTCATAAAATTCACAGAGGTTAAATAGAGAACTTTTACTGGCTTCATACCAGCCAAGATTTCACCCACTGAGAAGCCCCACAGTAAAAAGTTGTGGTCAACAGTAAAAAGTCATGGTCTTTTCCATGGAAGTAGCAAAAAAAAATGTTTTGTCACATAACATACACTCCTTTTGGAAGTGTGGCAGAATTTATGCATCTCAACCACAGAGTAAGAGCAATTAAACTTTCATTCTAGATCTGTGCTAGAGCCTGTCCCAAATAATCCAGGTTTAAAGGAAGTTTACTCATTTGAGTTGAGAGGTCAAGAGGGCCACATGTAATCCTTGGCATGATATTTCTCTGTAAATCACATTGTCTTGTAAACCATAACATTTAGTAGGCTACAAAAATTAGCACAGCTTTGCCACCCTGGTCTAAGAGGCTCACAAAGCCCAGGTGACCTTTTGATCCCCAGCAAGAGAGGAAAGGCAGCAGAGCTATTAGTACTATCAAAAAAAATATGTTCTCTTATAATGTCTGCAATAACAGTAAGGATACTGTCTTCTACACAGGCAGGGGTTCTGGCCTCTTGGATGACTTTGCAAGAAAATTTAATCTACTGCCTGTCTCTATTTAGCCTATTTACCTCAAAAATTTTAATATCTTAAAAGAAAGCATGCAAGAGTTAGACACCCCGCATGTTTTAGCAGCTAGGAAAGCAGCTTTAATTGAATTTCAGATAAGTAACTTGGCATCTCAAAAGCCATAATCACCTATCTTAGTTGTTTAACTATGAAAAACATTAGAGAATTTGGGGTAACTTAAAGCGACCACCATCCCAAGTTTTCTAATAGTGCAAAAACAAATGGTAATGCCAGACAGTATAATCCACTGCTGCTCATTAATGAGCTCATGTCAAAGAGATGTATATATATGGGATAAATACTCGGTCTGATAGGTGAGGTCTCAGGCTATATCTGATCAGGGAACTTGAGAATGTTTCCCTGCTTTGCATTTGGCTCCATGCCCCAACCAATTCCACATCAGGACAAAACCTGAACACACAACATCATTCCTCAATTTCCACAGAAAGGAAACCCAAGTGCACAGGTCAGGCAAGAACTGTAGCCATGCGTGGACCCAAACCCCAGGGCATGCACTGTGTGCCCCAGCAGAAAAGTCTAGACAAAGCTTTAAGAGATTAGTTAGAGACTGATTGAAGAAAACTTGTTCAGTCTGTAATGTCTGAAGTGCCTGTCAAAAGCCAGTTTCCCCAATAGCAGCTTATCACAGCAGTCTGTCAGAATGGGGCTCCATAGTAAGAAATCTCCCACAAGCAAAGATTTACCATCAAAATTTGAACAATTCTTCAAAGTTAACATGACAGTCAATTAAAAAGAAAGCTAAAAAGACGGGACCACTGCCATCATCATAGGTACATCCCTAATTTCAGTGAATTAAGCTGACTTACTTTTACCCCTTCTTTAATGTATCAAGTGAAGAAATCTCTTAATCAGTGAAATATAATATTAAAGAAAAATAGAAACTCTCATAATAACCCCGTACATCATATAAGACAACTTCACAAACCACAATTCTGAGTCCCCAGGATTTCTGGATTCACAGCCACATGAGTTTCAACTTTCAAATCATAATATTGTTTCATTATGCTGAAATATTTTGGATGTTGCTATGCTTCTTTTCAATCTTGGAAACAGCAAAGGAGAAAAAAGAGAAACTGCTGTAGAGGCAGGAGCAAAAAGTATTATAGTTCTGCCAGCAAACAATAAAATCACCATTTAAGACCAGCAACTTTGTGTGCATGTCAAATGAGATGGTCTGCAAATTTAGAAATCAGAGCTTCTGTTGGCAGTCTTGTTCATTTTTAATCTTTGTTTATAGTTATGTCCTTTGTCATTGTAATCCTATTAGATCTCAAGTTATAGGGTTATTATCAACTTCAAACAGAGTAACACATGCAGGAGAAAAAGACTTCTTTTTTGACAGACCTCTGAAAGTGTTTTTAACTCCTCCCTGGTCTATGTATGTCTTATTCATTAATATGCATTATTCAGTACATAATTTGGACCAAAAGATTTTTCACGGATCAGATTTATAGCTGCTCATATAAGAGAGCAAGAGAAATGACTTTGTCAGAGACACCACTGACAACATCGCTGAAAAAGTTATTTTAACTGAGCAGTGGTTGAAGACTTCAAAGATATCTGCTTGAAATACTGATGAGTGTATTTCCTGTATCAGGATAAATGTAACAGGAATTGCAAGAATTAATTGCAAGATTATCAGTTTTTACCCTGCTAAACAAAATAGGAAGAAGAAAGTTCTTTCAATTCAGAAGAACATTCAGGATATGCCACTGCAAGATGGCTCCCTTTGAAATTTGATTTCATTCTTGCTTAATTCAGTATGGCCGGTATGAAATTTGAACAAAGCCATGAAAGGCTTCCAGGAAAATCTGTAATGCTTCATCAGGTGCCACTTTCAAGTCTGTAAGCAACAGTTTTAAACCTCTTATTTCTTTTTTTTTTTTTTNGCATACTGTTGACAAAAACACAGGGGAATGTTCCTGTGTCCTAAAACCCCTAAGGAATCTCAACTATTTGCTCAGCACACACAGCAGCACACAGCTAGCAATTGTCTTATGGTTACCTCCCCTCACTTACAAACACTGCAATATACTTCAGGTCTATGTACATCTACACCCCACTCTACAAATCTTTAATACCATCAACGAAGTGTATAAGACATGATGAGACAGATACCCAATATAGCATATACCTCAATGACCCTTTGTAACTGGCACACATGGCCTTATGTCGTCCGTGTTCCCCCCCACCCCCTTTTTTCTTTCCATTAAGCAGCAATCTTATAGAAGCCTGCTGGAGCATCAACTAAATCCTGATACTTTAGTTCACTTCTGCCCTGGCACTTGCAGTGAATTTTAGCTTGGACCCACAGAGCTCTGCCTTTAACCGCAGCTCTGCTATTTCAGTTCAAGTGCAGATTCAGCGGAGTGACTAAGTACAGCGTTTTGGTCGTTATCCTGAAAGGGTCATTAAAGGATGTCTCTGCACAGGGCAACGGGTTATGGTGCATAATCCCCTACTCCAGTGTCAACCGAACTTGTTCCAAAATTGAAAACAGTATATTTATTTCACCATAGTGAATTCAGCAGTTTTGCTCCTGGCACAGGGGCAAAGTCCTGAGATGTACTACTCTGCTGACAGTTGTGGGGGCTCATAGGTTTCCCCAAAGACATTTGTATTGTGAAACTTAAGAGCCCATTACTTCTGATACACAACTTGCTCAGGCTCTGTGAAACCACTTTGATGCAGCAGTCTTCTCTCTCAGATCTTGCTAGGCAAAACAGCTAAAAACAGGGGTGTGGAAAAAGTGTTGCCCATAGCACCATAATCTGGGTTCAACACCACCACCTCTTGCAACACCCTTCCTTTTTGCATTATCTTCTATCACAGTTATCTCCCATTTTCACACGGGAACAGCAGCTCGGAAGATACCACATCATATCCAGCTCTAGGTATACCTAGTCTGTGTGTATGCATGGGTGTGGGGAGGTGTCAATTATTCGTGTATTTCTAAATAGCTGGCAATCCCCACTGCTTCTACCATCAATTTTCAGAGGCAGTGCAGCTATTCTTGATTTTGATTTTTTTTTTTTAAAGAAGTTAGCTAACAACAGCCCATGCTTCCCAGGTACAATTTGGTAGTGTAACCATGCAACTTCAGAGTAGTTTTCAGAATCATTTAACTAATTGTGACTTTACTTTCTGCCAACTTCTTATGTAGGGCTATGGGAAACTTGCACATTGCCATCTTTTTCTATAATGACCAGAAAGAAGAACCATTCTTTTTAGCCTTTTTTTTTTTTTTTTTAGTATTAGGAGAAATTTAAATTTTAAAAGTGGGCCAATTATAGCAAACCATTAGTAGCTGACTTTTTTCATTACTTATTGCACAGTAAAGACAGCTCACCCTTCCACAACAATTTTCCTCAAATTTTTGCTTTGGAGTTTTGGGACTTGATCCTAACAAAAAAAAAAAAAAAAAAAGTGTCCTTTGGTTTCTCTTTTATTTATTTCATTGAAAGGCCTTGGCTTTATACACTTATTCTTCTCTTTGCTGTAGGTGGGGACAGGAGATGAAACAAAATTGAATGTACTGGTGCTGCTTAGTGGTAATATCACTGTTTCTGCCATAATGTTGTCTCCTGCACTTGGACTGAGATTGTCTTCCATTTTGTGCAATGCTCTCCAGAACTCCAATTACTAATATGTAGACAATACAGCTTTGCAAGAGAAGGGTCTTTGCCTGAAACCTTGCAAAATGATAGAATTTTGTTGCAGCCTCAGCTTCTTTTCCCAACTGAAGGGCATCATCTCGGCGTGTTTTGTCTCAGCACATGCAGCTACCTGGGCAGTTTGGGTGTGAAGCCTGGGACTAGCACTCCACATGCTTTGTCTCTTTCCACCCCACTTTCCTGAGACGCCCAGTGACCCCAACGCAGAGCCCTGCCCATAGGCTGTACGCAGAGCCTTATTTTGTTTGACAGGTACTCTCTCAGTACACTCCAAGCATGCTTTCTGCTTTGAACCAACTCCCTAACACGGTGCTTTTCTGCAGCGAATCTCCCAGTGTTCCCACTTTCCACATTTTGGCTTGGTGATAGCAGTCTCAGAGTGCACATGCTGGATCCCTTGAAGATGAAATGAAGCTGGAAGTGCCCTCAACATGCCAGTGGATGTTCAGTCCAAAGACCCAGACTACAGCTAGCTAGTCCAAAGCAAACCCTCCGAACTGTATGCAGTGTAGGCATCATATCTCAACATCAACACCAACTTTCTGGCTAGCTTAGATGCAGCCTTCTGCTGCTAATCCTGATTCCAGCCACACTTGGTTTCTTAGCAGGGCCCAGTGTAGGTCTTGCAGATGCAATAGCCCGACTCTTCATTTTAAATCATGTACAAACAGTGTTCTCAGGTTCTTTGTTCTTTATTTAAAAGTATATCGCTTGTGCTTAATTTGTTGTGCCATTCCACATTTCATGATATTGTTTCTTTTGCCTGAACTGTCTGAAAATCACTGTATGTCAAGCACTTTACCAGTAACTTCAGCAACAAGGCTCCCTTCTACTGGTTTCCCTTCCTGTTTTAAACAGTGTTGCTCTCTGGTCAGGTATCAGCAGTCTCCAGTTTCCCTCCAAGTTTCAGTGGGGCCAAACTCAGAGCTGTCCCCATCTCCACAGCAGTTATTCAGAGGCAAACACTCGCCTCCTTCCCCAGGTGCTGGAAGGCAATGGGTCAGCATTGCTCCCGGAACTCTGAGACACCCAGCATTCCTCTTGGAAGAAGGGGCCGTGAGCCAGAGGTTACGGGCTATAGAGCTAACTCTCTTACGGCATTCTTCTCATGGCAAAACAACGTAAATTAAGTTTCCTGAGATAGGAAATTAAAACATCAAATTGGAACCTAATCACACCAGCAGTTTGAGAAAAGAGCTTAGTACCTTGACTTTCATTTTATAATTTGAACTTGATGAAAAGGAAGAAGAATTACACATGTGTGACAAGAATTGTTTCAGAGAGTATAGGGAAGAAAGAGAGTCAGTTTTGTAGGTTTTTTAATCTAAATTTTTTCTTTCCTTGTTTGCAGTGACATACCATTTGCAGTATAAAAGCAAGAACTGACATGCTTAGCTTTGGTAGCATAATGAAAAAGTTTTCTCAGTTCACTTATCAACACTTCTACAGCACTGTGATTTATAGAAGACACTGCAGTACGTCAGTTAACGTGGCTGGCTGAAATGCACTCCTGAAACACCACCTCTCTACTAAACACTAAAAAAATAAATGAAAGCTCCTTGCCTTTTCCTAGTAGTTAGGATGTCCAAAGTATACTATGGGTTGCCAGCAGCTGTCCTTTTAGGATTGTACCCAGCCTCGTCCAAAATCCCCAGTGTTTGCTTCCTTTTGTTTTATCCACCCATACAAACTTACATATAACACATAAGTTCACAAGCTTGAACTAGTCAGTGATGCACTGATAACCCATCCTGTGGCCAAACACAGCATTTGCTCTTCTCTGTCCTGCAGTTAACCAAGCTTCCCTGTGCAGCCACAGCTCCAAGTTCAGGCTTTCATTCAACAAGCATCTGTAAACTTTGCAGCGATACACTAGAATGATATTGTTGTTTCTGTTCCATTTCTGAGACTTTAAGGAGCAACTGCTGAAACTGTGGAGAAACACAAGGACCTTTTAGAAAGCCTGAAATGCTCTGACTTATTATATTGCTATTAAATGTGGGCTGGCATCCATTAATCCACAGAAAATTGGTACAAATCTCTTGCAATAAGAAAATAGGTGTGGAGGAAATAACAGCTTTACAAAAATTGAAACCTGTGTTTCTAATTTTCTAACAGGGAGAGCTTATGAACCTGATTCCTATAATTAATGTCTACACATACAATTCCCCGTCCTGAGTCCCATCCAATACAAACATTGGTTTTCCAGGGAGAGAGAAACCTGCGTTATCTACCAGAGCAGGAAGGCCAAGCACAGATAAACAGTGCATGCCACACGGATGGTGCGCAGTGTACAAGACAGCTTTGCTTTCTCTCCCATAAGAAACATGGATAATTTTAGCAGATGGTTTTTAATCTAGGTCAAGAATAGGAAAATGGTGGCATATTGGGCGGATATGGCCTGCAAATTTAGTTCATATAACCTATGACATATTTCTTTTCTGACTTATATATTTTGCCCAGGAAAAGACTGCACAGCTCCCAGTGAAATAGATTATAAATAAATAGATGAAATTAGCCAGTTCATTTAGGGTTGTCCATTTCTGCCAAAAAGGGTTTTTCATTCTTTCTCATGCCGCTGTCTTTCCTCCATCTTTCTCCTGTGCTCTCATTACTATTTTTCATCACATTTTTCCTCTCTGTATTTTCATTTGAAACCAGAAGCAAATCCAAAGACTTTTATTCTCAATTTATCATTCCCACATTAAAACATTTGTACAAAGTAAATTCTTCCTGTATGACATTATCTTACTACTTATAACATAAAATATTGAGTATAATAGTATATCTTTTAAAAGTTCTAAAAACTGTTTTGTTTTGTTTTGTTTTTCTTACAACATTCATTTGTCATTGACATTATCCTGGTTACAAAAAGCAAAGTTACTATAAATAAACTAGTCAATATCTTAAAAGGGAACACTATTAGGGCCAGCTATGGAGTGCCTGGATTTTTACCCCTGAGGCTATACAACCATAAGCCTCTTATCAAAGCTGCTTGTTTTTGGAGCTGTTGTTTTTGGATATTTAATTGACCTGCACGAAACTCCAAAGATCTATTCTATGGCTTGAATTTTTAAAAGTTTATGCACTTGTTTGCAAGTAACTAAAAAAGTCCCTTTCAGTTATCACAGCTTTGTTATCTGGGAGGAATTTCATTACAATTCTCCTGCACAGACATTTATAACACTGGTCAATCAGCAACAGGGTCTAGGTGCAAGGGACCAGATAATAAATCGAAAGGTCTGAATTCTGCCAATATCTTGTTACTTCATGGCTTTGGGCAATTGATTTTGCTCTTTATGTACATCATCTGTGACTGCTTACGATCCAGAATTTGACCAATACCATATTAAATATTTAAATAATGTTTGGTTTAACAAGGTTCATTCTAATGGGATGTTCCAGCCTGAGATTTCAAATGCTACTGTAATGCAAACAGATTAGAGTCAAACTGAAAATACATATAAAACATATTTCCTTTCCAGCTGTGGAAAAAAAATGCATTTGTATTGTATCCAGAACAACACCCCATCACATTGCACGTTAAAAGACTGTCTCTTTAACACAATGATTTATTTAGAAAGGAAGCAAACATTTGGGATAAGCAACCCACTCTTCATAAATATTAACAGTATTAACTATCAGGAGAGATAAATCCATGGTGCTGTAAGTGAACCTTACTTTAAGGTCAAAGCCATCCCTCTGGCTATTGCTTGCAAAATGTACAAGACGGAGGAGTTGTACACATTTATTTTTTCTACCCCATTTCTCTTTGTCTTTTAAAATTATTTAACCCATACCTTAGGCTCAAAACATGCACTTGTGGATGAGTTCACTTTCCAGATGTTTTGTCCCAGCTTTTCTAATATGACGAATTCTCTCTTTGAAGCATATACAAGCCATTATTTAAATCTAAAGAAAAACACTGGCTAAGCGATGTCAATTTTATTATACTGTTTATTACTGCAGTTTGAGACAAGGATTACTCTGCACTTACAGGTAATTCATTCAGATCACTGCTGTATGAAATGAGGAGAGCGCAAGGTTGCACAAATTTAGCTGTTTTAGTTCCCATAGGCTTTTCACAGCAGAAAACTACAGTGACATTGGCATATGATTTTATTGAGCAAACACATTTCTTTTACCTTGTACATAGGGAGCTCTGAGGTGAAAGACAGGGAACCCAAATTACCTACTTCATTCAGATGTACATGACCATTGGGAGCACAGAGCACCTCCTGAGTTTCTCCAAACTCTGCAGAATCACAGAGATTTCACACATCAGCCCTCGGCAATTCAGTTCAGTGGCATTAAAACAGTATGAATGGCAACATAGAAATAATGTCATACTTTAGAATCTGTTCTGGCACATCAAGTGTATTTCTAGAAGCCTCTTCCTAAACATGATAGAAATAGTAACTTCATTTTTTTCATCAATGTTACATTTACAATCTGAGGAATCATACAACACAGGCAGTAATGGACCCAGGAAGTCGGGACGCAAATATCCTAAGCAACTTTTGCCAGTTCCCAGGCACATATCTTTCTAAACATGTCACACACAGTCCCTGTGGCCCCCTGGTTAGTGTCACTAAGCGCATCACAGATGCGTGTCATGAACATTTGCATAGTTCATGCCCTCGACCACAGAAAAGAGCTAAAAACTAAGCAACCAGTTTTTAAAGCCGTTCCTGCAAGAGCTGGATACACAAATCACCAGAAGATTGTGCTTCACCTGTAAGTGACAAAGAAACAGAGATTTAGCATGTACAGAATACAACATGCCAACAAAAGAGCGACCTCCAAGTGGGGCTGGGAAGCCAGACATAAACTGGTAATAACATCTCTCTCTTACCCATCTTCATGGAAGAAATGCAACGCTTTTTCTGCAATATTTCTTTTACAAAAAGTCTGTTTTCTTTAACAACTGGGGTGAATACGTTGTTCACAGAGTTACTGGAATGCTGTCCCAGCACTAACTCAGCTGTGCAAGCAGACCTCTTGCACTGAATAGTTTTCAGGGGGCTTATTTGGAGGAGGAGGTTGAGGGGATAAAGAAAACTAATAGCTCCAGCAGTCCCCTTCAATCATCTCCTAAAAAGGGTCAAAGTGTAGCTGCCCCGAAAAACCCAGGCCAGGTCTAGCCTGAATTCTTCACATTTTTAGAATTCCAGACACAATTAAGAGACCAGGAATGACAGGGGAAAGCGCTGACCGTGTGCAGTACAAACAGCAATTATCAAAACCATTGCCAAGTTTATATCCCATGGATACACACTTTCTTAAGCAAAACATTAATGATAAGTGAAGCCGTGATGTCTAAGGAAAGCAAGGCAAGGCAAGGGATTTCTTTGGTGAGGCACACTATCTCCCTTAGGCTGCCAAGAGGTGCAGGAGATTCCACAAGGCTGAAGTCATCTGGGCTAAGAGAAGGTCATCAGCATGGGAATAACACCTTTGTTATCACCAGTTTCCAGCCCCAGAGGAAACAATTGCACCAGTTAAAGAGTTATCTGCACCTTCTCCTAAGCTTTTCTGTTCTTCTCTCACTTCTTCCCTAAAACACATTATCATAGAAAACACAAACAAAAAACAATTCAGACTAGAAGAATCTTTTTTAAAAAAATCAGCAAAATTTCAAACACTTTATGACTGTTGATGAGAACTTAGAACATTTCACAGTATGTGGTGAACAGAAATTTTTAATGTAAAGTATGTAGTAATTTCATGAAAAAAGATTATTTCAGGTCTACACTGAAATGGTTAGAGAATCGTGCAGAACTCGTACCAGTCATACAAGTATTGATGTGCAGGAGGCAAGCTGCCACCAGCTGGAAGTTTCACCTGAAACTGACTGGATTTGTACTCTTATATTAATGTATATGGAGATTATTCACTGAATACGTGTTGTTGCCAAAGAACTGATTTTCTTAATTGACATAACTACCAGGCGATGCACAATAAACAAGATGCTGTATACAATCCACATTTTGCATCTCTACAAGGCTATTGAAAGAACTGTGAAAGGAAAACAAAGGAAATGTCTGAGGTATAGAAAACATCTCCAAGAGGTAGGCTTAAAGATTTAGCTTACCAAAGAGAAGACTGACAGGTGACACGGCTGTAGCACAGATAACTTGATGGGAAAAAATAGCAAGCTCATTAATTGAACCACATAATCGTCAGTGGTCAGAAGCTGATGCCAGATAAAGTTAAATTAAAAGTAATAGTTTGTTTGGACTTTGTCAATCATCAAAAAAAAAGCTATCAAAGCAAACCTTGCTTAATTTCAGATCAAAACCGTATGCCTTTTTGGAAGGCATGTTTAAGTTAAACAGGAAGCTCCGAGTTCAACATGGATAACGGGATGAAGTGTAGCAGCTTGTGAAATACAGAGAGCAGACCCCATTATCGGCTTCCAGTTTTAAGCTTTACGAATCCCAGAATTTTATGCTGGACATCAGTTGTACACTGCCATCAACAGTTCTTACGCCTTGCACAGGGCTGCCTGGACCTCTACTTACATGCCACCCTGCACTGTACAACCCTTGCACAAACCTTTCCTCAATCCGTGTCAGAGGCAACTTGTTAGTTCACTAAAAATCTATTTGAACACATTTAGAAAAAATAAATAAATAAAAAATAAAAAATAAAAGAAATAAAGACAAATACATTGGCTGTGAACCCTGTGGCTCAAAATATGTGTAAGTTGGTGACATGAAAATCAATTTCCTCTGGAATGCGCTTCTCCTCAGCAAGGGCGATTTCAGTGCCAATGTGTTCTCTCACATCATTGGTTTTGGCTGTGATACTATTAAATGGAAGTGGTAAGACTTTTTTTCCCCCCACAATGGATAAAAACTTTCATTTTCTGAAGTCACTGAAAAGGGTTTAAGGTCTGGGTTTTTTTAATAGCATTAATATGTGTATTTTGGAAGAAACAAGGCCTGAAATTTTCAATGTAAAAAACAGGGAATATTAGGTTACAGTGATTGAGGAAAGCAGTTAGGAGAAGATTCAGTTAGAGACCTGAAAACTCAATGGCATTAAAACTAAAGTTCTAAGTGCAATTCTGAAAACCAATGGGCCAGACATAAAAAAAAAAAAAAAAAAAAAGACATCAGTAGGGTTGCGAGGAACAGGGTGGAGAGAAAGCAAACCTCTCCCTGACTTGGGCCCCTGCCCCCTCTGGGAGGGGGCACCACAATGCACAAAGCCCCCCTCCCATGGGGCAGACACAGCAGGAACAGCTGTGGAAGGATGCTGTTCTTTGGACCTGGTCACAACAGGAGAGAGTGACAAAATAAAAATTAATTTAAAAAGAAAAGAAAGAGAGAAAGAGAGAGAGAGAGAGAGAATGGGAGAACGGGAGAACCGGAGAGAGAAAGAGAGAAAGAGAGAAAGAGAGAAAGAGAGAAAGAAAGGAAAGAAAGGAAAGAAAGGAAAGAAAGGAAGAAAGAAAGAAAGAAAAAGAAAGAAAGAAAGAAAGAAAGAAAGAAAGAAAGAAAGAAAGAAAGAAAGAAAGAAAGAAAGAAAGAAAGAAAGAAAGAAAGAAAGAAAGAAAGAAAGAAAGAAAGAGAAAGAAAGAAAGAAAGAAAAAGAAAGAAGGGAAAGTGAGGGAAAGGCGTATTTGACAAGAAATCTTTCCTATTCTCCTGGAGCCCACAAATCCTCAGGACCACCCTGGTGAAATATAAGTGAAAACATACCAAAAAGCAAAGAGAAAATGCTTTTCACAGAGCAGTTACATTTCACCTCTCAACTTTAGAAATGCCAGGCTGCCATTTTTGGAACTAATATAAGAACATCATTTTTTACCCTCAATTTCTATTAGTTAGAAATCATTTTCTATTACCAGTCTATTTTTAAAATTTGTGACAAAAATCAGCTCTTACAAAACAACATCAGTCATACCCATTCCCAGAGGCCAACTTGTTTCATCCTATTCTAAATCCTGTTTACTAAACAAATCCATAAATCCATTCTGACAATGTCATCAGAATAAACATTGGCTACATTTTTTTGTTTTTGTTGTTGGTCAGGACAAAAAGCAACTTTGGAGGATTGGCAAGCTTAAATTTAAAGAAAAAAAAAACTCAAGAGAAAACATGAACTGTTCAGAAAAAATAATTATAAAGAATCCACACCGACCACACTTCTCTATAGCCAGCAGCATTTGACCTGGGTGTATTTCTGCCAGGAGTGAAGGTTCTTCCATATGCCATATGGAAAGAAAAAAAAATCCCTCCCCAATTATGCAACTTTGATGGATTTTTCTCTTTTTTTATGCCAAATCCTATGCAGAAAGGCAATCAGACTCCTTCATGCATCTGAGGAGAAAAATCCTAAACATAGGAGTTTCATTTGGTTGAGGGCAAGGAGGGAGCCTAGGCTACACAGCAGTAGGATCCCACCGTCTGCAATCAGAGCACATGTGCTCCAAGAGGCACTCCCATGGGATTAAAACACACACACTTCCTACATCTTCTTATATGGTGAGGAACTACATGACATTTTGCATTTTAAAACATTTGTGTTTAAAAACACAAATGTGTTTAAAGCTTCCTGTTTAAAAAGCCAAAACAAACCCAAAAACATCATGTGGTACAAGAAAAAAAGTCTTGGACTAAAGAAATCACCTTTTTTATGACATGAAATTTTGTGAAGGGTTAGGTAGACTAGAAATTTCACAAGTCTATATTTGTCCTTGCATTCTTTTCTAGGGAAACTTCAAGTCAAGGACAACAAATGAAACAGGAACACTTGGACTGTGCCTATACCAGCAAATGGCACAAGGAGTTGCTGCCAGACACTATAATTTAGCTGTGCCTATCATCCAGTTCTGGTATAGACTTGACCTACACCACAGGGAACACTCTCATACTATTTCCAGGCACAATTTGGAAGCTCACGTGGGTCCACTGCTAATAGGTGGTCTACAGAACTGTTTGGAGGGTAAGAGTGTAACAGTGTGGCTATGAGCTGCTCCACATACATTGGCCTCAGGGCCAGGTACCAGTCTGGCCTTGCTGCATTTACTAGTCTGGACTAAGTGCCAGACCAACACTCTCGCTGCAGCAAAGCACACTGCGTGCAGCACTGCTAGAGCTGCTGTTTATTTAACCAGAAGAAGAGTATCCATGCTGGGTTATGTTCAGCTCTTCCCCCAGTCCCTTGCAATGTCCCCATGGCTCACACATCTCCTAGGATGGAAAGCATAGGATGGAAGAGAAACGAGGAGAAAGTTCAATTCCCTGGTCCATGCCCATGGACCCCACACGTAGCCCAAACCACCCTTGGCCAGCAGTTGGCCAGATTTGCTGCTCCCCTTACTCCAAGAGGCAGAAATCACAACAGAAGTTACTCACTCACGGCTTAAATAAAAATTGTTACGAATGCTAGGGGGCTGATTATGGTTGGACAACACACATTTTCATTTTACTTTTTATACTACTGTTGGAAATTATGCACCAACTCTCTTTATTAAATTTATGTTATTTTGGTTGATGAAGTAAATGCCTGTGAAAGCTATGAAATGCCACATTGAGATTTCTATGCAAACATTATACATCTACATGTCTGATGTAAGTTTCCTCCTAAACCAGTTTTTCTTTCCCTCTTAATTCCTCACTGCCAAATAAATGTATTTCCAGCTGTATCTGTGGGAAACAAATAGAGTCATGCAGTGACCAGCTAGGAAATGCACACCTGTCATAAACTAAAGAGCATCTCAGGGGATATATTGTATTCCATTCCCAACTTACCAAGAAAGGATACAATGGAAAAAAATGGATTGGTGTCAACTACCAGATGTTTTCAAGCCTCTCTAATTAGGTAAAAATTAAACAACTGCTATGTTCTATATTACAGATATTTTGCAGATGTGTAAGTCACATAAACATACAGAGTCTGATTTTCATTTACATTGAGGCCTCTTTACACTGCTTTGGCATCATAACATCCCTTAATATTGGTGTAAGTTATTTACATGCATTTTAAGTTCCTTTTATACTAAGAGGGTATAATAATCAATTTCACATAAACATAGGAGGACCAGGCCCATCATATGTTGCAGAAGATTTTAGCAAGGAGTCTAGAGTGGCAATGGAAAGAAAAAGGAGTCTTATACTCCTTTAATATTTACATTTCATGTAGAACAAATCTGCTGAGAATGAATTAGGTTCAATGCATCTGAACTGTGCATCTTTGCAAATGTCACTGCATATTTAATTGTAACTGTGATTAATTTGCTCATGAGGAACACAAAATGTTGAGCTATGTTTTCTTTACCCACTCAGCCCTTTTCCTCAAGCTCTGCACAAACCCACTTGACAATCCCCAAGCTGCAAACATTTCCAGAAAAAAAAAAATAAAATAAAAGTCCTGCATATACCCAAAACAACAGCAGTTTCTCATCTTCTAGATTAAAACAAGAGGAAAATTATCATTAGGCAAGGTAAAAGGGTAAAACTAGCAAAACAGATATCTAAGATTGAGCTAAGTGAACTACTTTATTCTACTCCTAATAAAGATGAAGGGAAAAAGAAGAAAAGAAAAGAAAAGAAAAGAAAAGAAAAGAAAAGAAAAGAAAAGAAAAGAAAAGAAAAGAAAAGAAAAGAAAAGAAAAGAAAAGAAAAGAAAAGAAAAGAAAAGAAAAGAAAAAAGAAAAGAAAAGAAAAGAAAAGAAAAGAAAAGAAAAGAAAAGAAAAGAAAAGAAAAGAAAAGAAAAGAAAAGAAAAGAAAAGAAAAGAAAAGAAAAGAAAAGAAAAGAAAAGAAAAGAAAAGAAAAGAAAAGAAAAGAAAAGAAAAGAAAAACTTTTCCTTGTTCTTTCATAACAAGTAAGCTGTTTTAACTAGCTCTTTACAGTAACTCACAGACAAAGATCCACAAGATGAAGGATACTTTGGGAGGTACATATAATTCTGCTTAAAGAAAATGAACATACTTTAGTTGTACCTTCTCCCCAAGTAATAATTACCAGAACTCTCTACAGTTAAATACACATTTCAAACCCAAATAATTCAGTATTCTTGAAGAGAAAGAATATCTGTTATACAATGAAATAAAAACAGCAAACATGACTGACAATCCTCATCGGCATCTGTCTCCAACTATATCAGTCAAGCTTTTCTCATACTCCACAGTCTTGGGTGTCCGTATCATAGCTGTGACAGCAATGCAGTCCCTCCACTAGGGACAAAAATCCTGATGTTCCATATGCTTAAAAGAGAGAATGTCTGGACTGAAAATTATTATTACAGAAGATTAGACAAACATACATTCCCAGTGTATCATTTTGCACTTGGAGAAGACTGAAGCATGGTTATTAATGGATTAGATTTCTTTCTCAGAATTCCTGAAACATTATTTATCTTTTGGCCATGTGGTCTAATTGCTAATTCTTTTCTGAGATGGGCAGGCATACTGTGTGCTTATACTAACCATCACTTTTGGTAAGGATTTTTGTATTAGTATAGGCAGTATCTGTCTAATAACATTGCACTAGTTGAAAGCATTTGTCCAAAAAGTCTAACACGAGAGCAAGTAATCCTGATTAAATGTTGTGTTTGGTTTGCTGTGTTACAAATTGCTCAGATAAAAGGAATAGGAAAGTGAGTGCTCGTCTAAACTGCGTGTTCAGTTATATTTGGAAGAGACTTTCGAGAGTGGCAGAGCAGTCTGGTCTGGATTTCTTGTTTCATTTCATGTTCCCTTTGTGAATAAACTCAAAATTACAAGGAGGGAGTAGCTTTTAACCCACTTCAGTCCACGCGGAGCATGAGGACGAAGGCTGCCACCTGTTCATGAACAGCATGTGCAGAAGTAACAGCAAATACGGGCTGACAGGCCAAAGAGAGCCCAGGAGACATCAACAGTTGGGCTACAAACTCTATTCCTGTAATCCAGGATACTGAGTAACATGCGTGTTGGTCTTGAAATAATCCTTTTCTGCTTCAAGTAGTCTAAGCTACAGGACCTGCTAACACGTGTAAAGAATGTCTCTTCCCTCCTTTTCTGCATTTCACTCTCCGTGTCAATCTGTGTTCTCGGTACTTCAGGTTCATGATTTCTCTAGGTCTTTTTCTTTGCTTGCCAGTTTTCTCTCCATTTCTCTACTCTTACTCAGCATTTTCTTTCAGATTTTGTTCTACCAGTTATTAACCCTCTTCTTTCTTCAAGTGACTTTTCTTCCCTGCTGCTACGGGGATGCTCTCACCGCATGAAACAGTGTTATCCAGATGCGCTTGAGCAGGCTCTGGACTGGTCAGCCTGTGTCTGGATGCATTAGCATGCCTTACCAGACTTGGTTTTATCTGCTAGCTACACCCCAGCAAACTGTGTAGCGCTGCTGCTGGTAGTTTCCATGCCATGATGTTTCATGCTAGTTTCATGATGTTTCAGGTTGTTTGTGCTGAATGGATCTGCCTCAGGCAATCAGACCAAGGATTACTCATGTATTTTCTTGAAACACTAAACACTCCCAAATCACTCAGACTTAAAAAAAAACAAACAAACAACAACAACAAAAAAAACAAAAACAAAAAAAAACTGCAAGAGTATAATGCAGGCTGAGATACTGGTCACAGGATTGATACAAAATACACAGCTATCCTTCCCTGTACATCTTACTCTCTACAACACCAGCACAAACAGTTCATTACCAATAACAAGTGGGCTGCATTCATCACAGCAATTTTTAATCAGCATATGCATTTAAAAGGGCACAAGCCTGACAGCTTGCATGTCTCCACACCTTTCAGCAGAGCCTGGCAGTTAGCTAGGATGTGCTGTTGAGATCTTGCCTTGGAAGATGTGGTCAAGGGGGTCATGGGGAGGTGGGAAGGAGCTGCTGTGCCCCTATCCACAGCAGGAAGCCCAAGGAGGACCACCACCTCCCAGGCTCTGGAATGATGCTACCAGCCCTGGCCCCACTCCTTGCCCTGCTGTCTCCCAAGGCCTGTCTGAAGACAGCGAACTGCTGCAAGAGGAGTCCAAACCGAAATACGCAGCTCCTTCACGTAGAGCAGGAACACTATTCTTCATTTTCTGCTTGCCCAGCAAAGCTACACGCATGTGAACCTGGCAGATACAGGAATGACAGGCCTGGAGCTGCTGGAAGCTTCTCACAAGCACATGAATCAACAAATGGGTCTGGGAAATATCCCATAGGGCTGTACAGGATGGGAGCCAGGGCAATCTCAAGGGGTTTTCAGGGAGGAGAAAAGAAGTTTATCAGCAGTGGCAAATAGTGATGACAGAGACCTCTGTCTCTCTCCCCTGTCTGGAAGCCCACCCTTCCAACAAAATATTCCCCTTTACTACAACACAGGGACAGCCCTCACATCCCCCTATTGCCAGACAGTCCTTAGCACCTTAAGTAGCCTATTCTTACTCCAAACATGCATTAGACATCCTGATTCCTTCCCTCTCTTTCTCCTGGCCATGCTGCCCATCCTCACCCAAGAAAGCACTTCCTCCCTCCACTAACTGCTTCCTTCCTTCCTTCCCTTGGTCACCCAACACACCACCCCTTCCTACACCACTGCATTTGTAGCCATGCTAGCACAACTGGGGCAGAGGCTGGCAGGTACCACCCCTCCAGCAATGCCCGGTCCCCTTTGGTCCCCACTCTGCAGCATCACCAGCATCACCAGGCGTTCAGGGAGCAGATACTCCTCTGATAGTCGCTCTTCAGCGAGAAGACCACAGGCAGTCAGCAGCCACCATTTCCCCATGCCCCTTCATCTCTGTAGCCTTAGGCAATCACACAGTTTACGCAGCTCTATGGCTTCACGTCCACCTACTCCTCTTCCCAGCAGCTCACCGAGCCCCCAGCCACCTACCCTCAACACCTGGCGCCTCCCCAGCTGGGCCAAAACTGCTGTTTGGGGGACACAGCTTCTAAGATGCAGCATAGCAACAACAAAACCATTTGCAAAGGGGTTTAAGTACATGTGGTCCTTTAACGAGTTCCTACAACAGACCATCCAACACAGCTGAGGGGATAGTGGTGAGCAGAAACCAAAGAATTCCTTTGCCCAATATGAGCGCCGAACACAATATATCACCAAACCTCAGCTGTCTTAATGGCTTCCCTTCCCAAACACACCCTGGGCCTCATAAAACAAAAAGAGTCATTAGACCATGAGCCTCACCTTAAGGAAGTTTACTATTGACCTGTAATTTCTTGCTTCTTTTTTTTTTTTTTTTTTAAATCTCTGAGGAAAAAGCAGTGGCACATCTGGAGAAACCCCTGTCAAAGTCAATCCATGCAGCCCTATTTGCTTTACCCTGCCGTGTACCTCCTGAAGAGTTAAACTGTAAACAAGACAGCTCCCACTTTCAGTAAAACTCAAAGAAAGCCTTTGTCAATCTGCACTGTGAATCTAAAGAGAGAGAACAAAAAACATGGGCTTCAGTCCTTAGAACGGGGAATTAAATATCTCTCTCTCTCTCTCTCTCGTTAGGAAAAGAGCAATCCAGTTCTGACTACAGCAATATTTTTATTCTGAATATTATCATTCCTACCGCAAAGAAGGAGCAGATGGAATTTCTGCTCATGACTGTAAAGCAGTTCAGCACTCTCATATTGACTGGGTCAATACTGAATTCCTGAGCCTGAATGCTATCAGTGAGTTAGGCTCTCTCAGAAATTCTCTCTTCAAAACCAAGATATTTCATGATGTGTGTAAAGCTGAATGTCTGAAATGAGGCATTCAAGTGCAAAGAAGGGAGGGATTTTGGAATTTGGTTTGTGATTACAAGCACCTTTCTATTGGATTGGTCAATTATCTCACATCACCTTCCAAGCAAAATAGATCGCTAATCTTTTTGTGCAAACATTTATCTTCATTCTAGCAATACTAAGCCTAATAAGAAAAGAAAAAAAAAATCTGAAACCTGTACTACTAAATTATACAGAGGGAAAAAACAGAAAGATTTAACAAAGATTGTGTTACCTAATCTGATTCAAACTGACAAAAGTAGTGGATATATAGTTAACATAAGCAAATGGTTTACATTTCTAATCAATCTACACAATAAAAGTATGTTCTTTGTAAAAAGCTTCTTGAAATCTTCAGAAAGCAAGTTCATCGTGAATGGAAGAAGAAGCACAGGGGTTTAAATTGAAGCAAATGAGATTCAGGTTAGATAGTTGGTACGTGAAGCACTTGTAAAAGATTGCCTAAGGAAGCTTGGAGACCCCTATCACTGTAATTTTTGAGAACAGGTTAGACAAATTTGGCAAGATTTATATAGTATATTCATTTAGCCTTCCTTGGCTTGGGAAGGAACAGTTCAGACCACTGATCTGTTATCACAGCTGTTTATTAATCATACAGTATTTGCTACATAGCACTTAAGAAACATACAGTATCTATTTGCATTTATGTGGCTTCCTTTCCTCATTTGACAAATCTGAAAAAAAAAAACAAAACAAAACAAAAATTTTCTCACTTAACAAATTTATGTCAAAGCCAAAGATTCAGGAGTTTCAGCTTCCAATGCCATACTCAATAATGGGATGTAATAGTAGTTCTTCATAATAGGCTAAGCAGACCTAAGTTGGGTTCTGGAGGCATTAAATCAGAATTTCTTTACTATGGTTGGTTTGTTTCAAAAAAAATATCATTTAAAGCAAGCTTTATTTGTTTTGCCTATAGCAGCTGAACTTGCACAGACATTCCCTCTGCCATCATCTTGACATCATAAAAGAAGTATCAAGAGACTTCTACTGACAGCTTCATGAGCTGACTGTGATGACACTACATGTCCCAAAGAATGGAGGATGGAAATGGAGAATTCAGATTTTACAAGAAAACTTAAAAAAAAAA
>VXAA01007013.1:129282-161019 GCA_013399115.1 Anseranas semipalmata
AAAAAAAAAAAAAAAAAAAGCTCTTATAGGGAATTGTGCAACTGTAGCATCATAGCTGATTCAAAATATGTTTTTCAGATTTCACCAAAGGCACTCATTAAACTGCCTAATATCAAATTATTAAGTAAAATATTTTCCTTTTTTTCATCCTGTGCTTCCTCTTAGTTTTTCTTAGGAAAAAAAAAAAAAAAGACACAGGCAATATGTGGCATGCTTTGATTTTCATGCAGAATTGCACTAGAAGTCCACCTAGCTGCAGTTGTTTTTTTGGAAAACAGAAACAGAACTCCCCACTTTCAATTCATGAAGTTCTTAGGAATGGTTTGGCACTTCAAGAATCATATTTGATAGATGAATTATGGTAAAGTGTACTAGAAACAAAACATAGAAAGCTAATGATGGATGATGGAAAGGTAATGAACTTGCAGACAAAAAGCTTAGAAAGTGAAAATTAAAGTAGTGAGAATTGAATAGCTATTAATAGGACAGATGGAAAGTTCTGCAATAAGATAAAATGAACCTGAAATATTTAGTCGGGAAATAGATGTGTGAATTGAAGGCACGGAAACAACTTTCATTTTGCCTCACCAACAATGTCAGTTTAGAGCCCTTCGTGGCTGTGCACATCCTAGGACTCTGAAGAGTAGTTTGCTGAATTGAATACTGGAAGGATGGAAAAACTCATCATTTATTACATTATTAGAAACCTGAAATTCTTGGATCTGTCTCTTTGGCTACATTTGCCAGGAGGCATAATGCACTGGAAAAATAATTTGAAAATTAAAGGACATTTAACTGACAACGACATATTTTTCCATTTTGGTTATAAAAATTTTAAGATATTTCTAGGTTTGCTGTTAGAGATTTTTTTTTTTATATCATCATTGTATACTATCATCATATACTACACATATTAACAACATGCACAATATATTTTTTCCATAAACTGTGCTACGTGTTTCAACTCCTACCTTCAGTAGTTTTCTCTATATGCACTAGCTAATAAGTTAATCAAAAATGTATCTGAACTTGTACGTTTGAGATTAAAAAAATAAATAAATGACCTCTACTTCAAGTTGTACTTAATCTAACAGTGACACTAGAGGATGTTCCTAGGAGTATAGGAATGGTCTGTGTAGAAGCTGAGGTCCCTATCTGTACAAGGGCCATCTCAGGCCTTACCATACCAGTAGTTTTGGCTCTCTCAAGGTTGAGTTAGGTACTTACAGCCAAAAGTAAAGTGGAAAAAAATAATGCTCAGAAACAATATTGACACAGCCAACACTCTACAGTGTCTGTCTTTCTGAAGTCCCATGCATATATGGGACCACTGTTGGAAGCTCTAACAGGGACTGAGCTCTCCCAGAACATGCCTTTGGGCATGGGAGGCTGGACTTACCCCTTAAAAATATTTTCATCATTGTAATAAAGACAGCAGTAATGGTGCCTATCCCTTTGTACTGCAGGACATGGTTAGAACATTTCTCCATTTGAGCTGTTTTAAGCCACATTGCACATTTTGCCAGACAACTGTAACCAGACATTCCTCAGCTGGGAGAGAGGAACAGACTGACTGACTGACCCTTTCCATCCCTGATGTGGACAAGGATAAAAGGCATGTATCAGGCAAAGGGACACCAAAGAAAAGAGCCCACCATGGTTCTGCAGCCCAGAAGCAAGGAGATTAACCTCTGATGGGGAGGAGTTTGGGATCCCAATCCCACTTTTACAAGCTGTTTACATATTTTAATCTAATAATTTGTTGATTCAAAACACACAAGCAGTCCCAAAGTGCAGAGAAAAACAATTAAATGAGATGAATAGTGGATACCTGAGCCCAAGAACTACTTTACTTGCCTTTAATTGTTCCATTTGACAGTCTATTCTGGAGTGTTTGCATATACAGATCAGCTGACAACATATAGGTGATGGTTTGAATAAGCAAGAGTGAGATGATGAGTAAGACTTAACATACCATAAATACGTGGGGCCACTTTTCAGGAAATGATCCTGAAAGGATTCTTCTCATGAGTCACTGAGACAGTAAGCTAGGAATAGCACACATAAAAATAAAGCACTCAAAAAGAACAAGAACAGACAAAGAACATCAGTGCAAGACATTTTCTCTTCACTTTTTCCTTCTTTACCATGCCGTCACTAATAGATGAACATATAAAGTGCTCAGCTATCATAAATTTCAGCAAAGGTTGTATATTTTATCAAAAAGAACAATAAAAACAAAAACATATTTCAATAAAATTCAGACCTTCTAACCAATGATGAAAAGAGAGAAAGATTTGTATTAGTATATGTTCAAAAATAAATCCTAGTAACAAAAAGCTACATTATTGTTCACACCGGTTTAGTCATAAGACAATGACAAGAAATGGAGATATCTGGGGGGTAGTGGAGATAAATTAATTGTTTACCTTGTTCCACAGACAGGTAGAAGAAGAAAGAATAATAAAGTGTGTATCTCCTCACTTTGTACTCTTACGAATAAAGTGTGTCTGTGGTCTCCTTTGCCATCACCAGTGGTGATCACAGCACGGGTACCAGGCTAGAGAGCTCTACTCCAACCACAGGAACAGCAGCTGGCAAAGAGGCAAGTGACTAGCTGAAGGACAGAACAAAGGATGTGATAATTCCAAAACCCAGTCTGTAATATGCAGCGTTTCCTTAGGCTCTGATAGGAAGCAGAGAACAAGAAACTAGTGTATCAATTTGTCAGCACAAACCACTAATAAAGTTGACTGCATCTGATCTATAGCAGCATTTTGACCTAGCATTGTGCTTTCTATCAGAAAGTCCCAAAGGAGCATGGAAGAAACATCAAATTCAAGTACGGAAACTTGAAGTCCAAGCTGAAACAACATAAACTACTTTTCATAAATGATGGTGGAAGAACCTATCAGGAAAGACACCCGAGTGGCAGTGGAGAGCTGTTCCAGCAGCAGCAACAGGATACGGGCACTAAACTCCTGTATTTAAGAAGGAAAAACGGAAGTATGAAAAAGACATGGCTAGAAGCCTAGTTTTGGAAAACTGCTTCTCCTGAGGGAGGCTCTGAGAGCTGTAGGATCCTATCCCTTGCTTCTCCCTCTTTTACTCCAGGACTCCTACATGGCTGCCTCTCCTGCGTCTGCCATTACCTGAATGACCCTGATGCCCTTCTTTGACCTTCTACCCTCCCAGTGCTATGGTTGCAGCCAACTCCTCCTCAGTCTCATGGTCAGCAGCACTGAAACAGCTGAATTTATCCTAGGCCATGTGGATCACATTTTTCAGCAGTGCCAGTTTCCTCAGCAGTGAGATGCATTGCTATTTCAACTTGCACACAAGACTGAATCAGATACACCACTCTATTCAACACATGGATAAGCAAATTTTCATGTCAAAATGAGTGAGAAAACTAGTTTCATTTGCTTGGTTTAAACTGTAAGCATGCCTTGCAACAGTGTCATAGAAATTCTGTGTGTAAACGTATGCTGATACCTGGTTATGAAGTTAACAGGATTTTCTTATGGAGTTGTTTGTTTCATAGATTCAATATAAATAAATATAAATCTTCTGTTTTCTGTGCTACCCAAGTTAGTAACTTATCACATTCGTTTTCCTATCATGTACCACCTTCCCTTCCTCCCTGCCCCCAGAGCACTTTACTTAGCACATCAATTGATTGTTCATATATGGTTTGTAACTAGAAAACCCTCTCAAGGCCAAAGCATAAGGAGGGAGACGAGATGGCATTTCATTTTAGAGGACCTATATATATGTATGTGCATGGTTCTGGTTAGTGAGACCTTCAAAAACAACAGCTTGCCAGAATTAGTTCTTTTCATAACTTAACACCTGCTAACACACATCCAGTGAAATACCTGGTGATGAACCATGGTCAAACATTGAAGCATAAGACCTGAAGTCTGGTCTCACAGGCTTCAGGCTAAATTCAGCTACAGAAAGCATTGGATGATTTTGTACCTGTAGCTGTTGACACCTCAGTTTTCCAGTCTGTGAAACATATACTTAGATCTAGCTAACCTGTGAAGTATTTTGAGATCTAGGGAAGTGCATGCCATAGAAAAGCTCATATTACCTTGCAATAGCTGTGAATGGGAAGTGTATCTAGCTCACATTGTAATTCTCTTTGGTTAGTTGGTTGGGTGGTTGGTTGGGTGGTTGGTTTGGAGGTGCCAAGTACCAGAGGCAACTTTAAACCTGGGTTGTCTGGGACATGACCTAGAAGGAAGCAGCCTCAGGCCCTAAAGAGAGATTTTATGTGATGCATGCAATGAAACCACTTCCAGTGAACATGTATGTAAGGTTGCCCTACCCATGCATGAAAAGCAGGTTATATCAGATTTTCTGAGCAAAGTAGGCATTAACTGCACAGAACATATCTCACTGAGCACACCATGGAGGTGCAAGCAGGGGTTGATTGTGGCTTCACAACTCTTAAGACCAGGACTGCTAAGTGTTGTTTCCCACTAATGCCCTACAGCAGCACTTCACTGTTTCCCTTCGGGTTGTCCCTGACTGCAGTCCAAAATAGTCAAGGGAAGAAATAATGAGGAAACTTCCATGGAGGGGATGTATGTTACATAAATGCTTCCATAGGCCTGACTACTGTTTCCTGAGAAAGGAAACTCCATTCATCAAGTCTGTAATAAACTGACATCTCATCGGCAGGGGAAACAAGAGGAAGGCACTTGTGAAGGCAGAAATCTGTCCCTCTACATATATGAACTGTTTTCTTTTGCATGCCTAATCTGTGAGGTGACTAAAGTTTTACCCACTAGTGCTATAATACTCACATGGGAAACATTAAGTTAAATATTACAAAATGAAAGTGTAAGAGTTATTGGAAACTAGAGCTGAGCAAAATATTAGAATTTTCATCCTAGGGGAAATTCTAATATTTCAATGTTTGTTTTCTTCCAAAATTAGGATGGAAATGTTAAAATACCTCCTTTTCTTAGAATGAACATGTTCTCAGCCACTTTGACATTAAACTGAATTTGACAAAGGTGTTACAACATCTCCTGGGAATTGTTGTTAAGGTACCTTGTACTCAGAATCATGTTAACAAGGGATATTTTAGTTGGGTTATTGAAACAAAACCTTAAAGAAATGCTTGGGGTCAGGCAGAACATTCATTTCATCCTTTTCTTCTTTCAGGTTATTTAACCGTTTTATTCCCTTAAAAAAAAATCTACTCTGAAAGAGAAACAAGTTTCAAAATAGAAAAGTCACACCATTACATTTTCAAGACATTCAGCAAAGTGTTCTGAATTTTGTGTCTGATCCTCAAATTGGACTTTTTGGTCAAACTCCAAAATGAGAAAACTAATCTTGGCTCTCATGTTGTTGCCAAAACTAATTATCAATATGGATTAGTTCAGTAAATAGTTTCAACTCAATTCTACAACTGAATTTTATCAAGCATATCAAGCAAAAAAAAAAAAAAAATCACAAAAAAGATCCATCTCTGTTTTTATTTTCTTCATTCTTCATAGGTTTCCTGGTTTGACTGCACACCTCCATAGTTGATCTTCAATCTAGAAAGTTGAAATGATATCCTGGCCTCTTTCAACACTGATACCCTAGCAAGTAGTATTCTGGGAGTTTACTATTTTTGTCTCTTTGAGAGGAACATTTCTTTTATCCTGACATTGTGTTGCTGGATGCTGTATGCTGGGTAGATCACTGTTGTCCTAAGACCATTGCTGGTATGTTGGCTACAGTCTATTGACTTCCTGAGTGGAGGAAGAGCAGAATGGAAAAAACGCAGAAAAATGTCCTAATGGAGGTGAAAAGGTATCTCGCTGAAATTAAATGTACACCAAGGCACTTGAGAAGCAAAAAGAGGGGTCCCCACTGTTCAGATTCTTTGTGCAGATCTATCAAGCTATATTTTTTCCATTTACAGATCATTCATTGATCTTCTGATGTTAGTTTTGTTGGCTGGTATTTTTTATTAAATAAATAGGGCCTGAGACCTCAGATGTCTGTACACATACATTTATTTTAAATCCCTCTTCATATTTTTTCTGTTCTCATACAAAGGCTAAAGGTTACAGTTTTAGTTTAAACATAATATTTTCATGGTTCATAAGAAAATCTGTATTAGTTTACATTTTTGGCAACTTTCATTATACCCTAGTGATTCCTAGAAGTCCTTGTACTTTCCTGCTGGTGAGAGATACTTTCCATAAAATAACACAGTATAAAAATAGTAATTATTAACTTACTGTGATGTATTTTGTTAAGGTGCAGAGAGCATATTCAAAGGACTAGATTTATTTGGTGTCCAGTTTTGTGTCCATACTTTTGAGTTTAAAATTATTAATTTGCAAAATGTACATTTTAACCAGTATTAGAAGTTTAACTAATGACAAAGACAGGAGTTAATTTTAGTTATTTGCAACATTCCCATAACCCTAATTCCTGACAACTACAGTTTAGCTGACTGAGGATTTTAGAGGGTCTGTGCATTGCAGAAAGGTTATACTTTGAAAACAGCTCAACATTATTTCAGAAACTCCAATCCTCTGCTTTGACTTTATCAAGGTTGATACCCACATGAAGTATTTTTGAGGCTAATGAAAATGTATATTCAGCATACTGATGCAAAAACACTTTTCATATCTTTTCTTCCAAAGGATCCCTGAGTTGTCACAAATGTGTAGATTCAGCAAATTCTAAATAATGTACATAGGAAGACAGGATCACACACCACACTCACGCATAGTGCTGCTCACCTGCAGGGACCGACAACACAGAACATACTGCCCACAGAAAGGCTAGGAGGACAAGTGCCTATTCTGACAAGAACACAAGTTTTTGTCTCACAAACAAAACAGATATAAAATCCCTTCCCAATCCTAAGTGAAAGTGTGGCCAAGCTGAGAAGCACTGGAGCTGTTTATGCTTCATTTATCTTAGAAGCCCTGAAATGACCTTCTGAGATTTTGAAAAGTATGATGTAGATTTTTTAAAAACTAAAGGTTTGTTTGCTTAGCCACCAACTCCAGCAGCTGCAGGAAAGGTCACGCCTTTTCTCCCTCTCTTATTCAAGTAAAAAGTCTAACCAAGCACCGTAGAGCCTGAACACCTGGAGTATTGTGTCCAGTTCTGGGCTCCCCAGTACAGGAGGGACATAGAACTACTGGAGCAAGTTCAGAGGAGGGCTACCAAGATGATTAGCGGACTGGAGCACCTGTCGTACGAGGACAGGCTGAAAGAACTGGGCTTGTTTAGCCTGGAAAAGAGAAGACTGAGGGGAGACCTCATTAATGTATATAAATATCTGAGGGGAGGATGTTAAGAGGATGGAGCCAGTCTCTTTTCAGTTGTGCCCAGCGACAGGATGAGAGGCAATGTGCACAAACTGAAACACAGGAAGTTCCGGCTGAATACGAGGGGGCACTTCTTTACTGTGAGGGTGACAGAGCACTGGCACAGGTTGCCCAGAGAGGCTGTGGAGTCTCCTTCTCTGGAGATATTCAAAACCCGCCTGGATGCCATCCTGCGCAATGTGCTCTAGGTGACCCTGCTTGGCAGGGGGGGTTGGACCAGATGATCTCCAGAGGCCCCTTCCAACCTCAGCCATTCTGTGATTCTGTGATTCTGAGTACCCAAAGAGGGTCTGCTTTCATTTAGCCTGGAATAAAATTCTACCTTGAGGGTCAGAGCTGGGAAGACCTGGCAGAGGACGGTTGAGACAGTAAACATGAGATATCTGCATGTACTGTAGAGAAAGACGCTGCACTTAACTCTGAAGCAACATTTACTTTCCCCTTGGGAAGTCCAGTCTTGCTCTACTTACCAACCTGATCTACAAAGCTTCTGAAGCTTCTTGGACCATAAAACCCTAGCAGTCTCCAACAACTTTTATCATCTTCCCCATTGGCTTATCCTCAGGCTTTTTATATAAAACACTACAAATAGGATACACTTCTGCCAATCATCTATGGACCATTAACCATTGACCAATGAGTCCCTTTTTGAGGGTGGTGGAGGTACAATCTAGAAGATACTTAATACATGCATGAAAATGTCATCCACGGGAAAAGATTAGCCACTGATATGGTGAGGTTAAACTGATCAGTCAGTTTTCACCCAGATTCCCCAAGTTTAAGACTGACATTGTGGATGAAGTGCAATCCAGCCCAAATTAAGGGAATTATTCCTCAAAGCTAACTTTTGGTCCTGCATCCCTTCACTGACTATAGGTGCAGATGCAGAAGAACAGCATTTAGAATCATAAAATCACAGGATCATTTAGGTTAGAAAAGACGTCTAAGATCACCAAGTCCAACTGTTAGTTTGTTCACTGCAGATGCCTAACTTTATGTCCTTGAATCACACTGTGGAGAAGCTGCTGCCACAAGCTTTCCTGGGCTAAGGGTGGTCTTTGCAAAATTCACTGTGTCTTGTTGCATTTAAGATGGTGTTTGTGCAGGACCATACATGCCCATGTTGTGTGTTTATCTGTGAGAAGACTGTAGGCACAGTAGTGTTGCAGATGGGTTAGCAGTGCTATTTAATATTTATAAATGTATTTTTGTCTTTTCGTAGAATTCTCCTTTTTGGACAGCTTTCATTTCTTTTTTTTTTTTTTTTTTTTTTTTTTTTTTTTTTTTTTACTGTTTTTATAATCTGTTAGGAATTATTTCCTCCACCAAGTCCCTTTTGAATGCCTATATCAAATTTATGTATTCTAAGGTTGGAACATATTAATGCATTTTCAGTATGTATTTAAAAAAAAGAAAACAAAACTGAGAATGTTTACAATTTATATGTCTGTCTTTACAAAACTCTTACTGACTTGCAGAAGCCCACATGCATGTCTGACTAGCAGCATGAGATGTGCATTTTACAGAGCTATACCCTAAAAAACTATTTTATATCTCACCAAACAAATGTTGAATGTTGATCAATTTTCTGTACCTATTTAGCTCAGACAACTTTCTAATAGTTTCTTAAACTGCTTGAAAAGATGTCTACCAAAAATGATCTCCAGAGGCATCTAATGTAACTTGTTACCCCAAAGCAGAAAGCAGAGCCATGAGCAAAAATATGGAGCAAAAGGCAATAGTGGTAATCTTTCACAGAAAAATTTCACCCAGCGATCCAAAGCAAGTAGTATGATATCCATTTCACAGACAGAGAAAGGCATAAGCAGGAAGAAGGAACATCAGCCCAGACTCTTAGTTTTTTTATTCCCTTTCCTCTGGCTTTTATTGTGGATGTGTACTTCAATTTGTAGCTGCAAGGACTATATATATAACAGTGTACAGTAAAGTCGAATATTAATGCAGATTAAACAGTGCAAACAGTGAAGATTATGAAAGGAAGCTCACATTAAACTGTGCAAGAGAACACAGCAAGAGATAAGCTTTAAAGGAAGCTATGATTATGAGCAGGATAACTTTATGAGAAACTAAGGCAGATGCTGTGAATTATTGAAGTGCATTTAACAAGAGCTCTGAAAGGCTGTACCTACCTTAGTATTTTGACCAGTGAGTGAAATGACAAAACCAAACTCCATGCTTAGCAGAAGAACATCTGTTACTTTCCTGCCAAAAAGATCTTTACATTTTTCCCAAGTAATAGTAGTGGCACATGTTCATCACAGACTATGCAATTTTCCTGAGTAAAAGCCCAGATAAAGCCAATAGCCTCATCATACTGAAAATGAATAAATAACTATTGATAGGCCAAACATGTGCACTAGAAGCTGTATGCTCATATCCTACTAATGAAAACAGAGACCTTGCCACAGATTTTGAGAGAAGCAAATGCAGACCTGAACAGTTTTAATTGGAACAATAAAAAGAATCAACAGTGATCTATCACTTGTTATACTCACGAGTTCTACTTCACTTCTCATATTCCTGGTTCCTGTCCCTTCACCTAAAATATTTCCACTGCTCTAATTTTTCTTCTCTTTCTTTCTTTTATAATTACTTTGTCTGGACATGCTGAACAAGTTATTCTTATCTATTGACTTCAGCCTATTACGCAAATTCTGGACATGCCAAAACGACTCATGCAGATTGAGTTAGATAATGTGTCTGGTGTAATATTTTGCAGCACACTTAAATTACACATCTAATCACTCACAAGATATGATTTAATTTTTTTAAATATATTCACTTTAATATGGTTTCCAAACTAAAATATTTCCCCTGCAAAAGCATGTGCAATCTAATCTACTGATCTTTATGTCAAGAAACTTTGAGTACAAAATGAGTATTGTATATATTTTATATTATATCAGAACCAACTGGCTTGAAAATTTCTCCAGGGAGAAATGAGGAAAAAAATCCCCTGAAATAAAATAATTCTATGAATGTTGTGTGATGTTTAATGAAGAAGCTTTCACAATGATCTCATAAGCTAGGTCATGTTATTTCTGAAATGATAAGTTTATACACTGAGCTTTACGAGTAGTAAAAATCTAAGCCAGAAGTAGCAAATAGTCATCTCCAAAAGCTGAAATCATGAATGAACCACTACAATAAAACTCCACTTGCAGGACTGAGGGAAGAATCTAGGATGTGTTTTGTTTCTAATATCTAGAGCTTACATAGTAGAAAATTCTACTGGTGGAGCGGTGTGGGGGGAAATGGCCAATCTATGCTTCTTTTTACACATAGACTTTCTGTGTAATTACACATGAAATATTTCATTTTTTTTCTTTTTTTTTTCCTTTTTTTTCTTCATTTACCCTTTTATTTCTGTAAATTGCAGTACCTTTCCATATCATAACATTTGGAAGAAAAAAACTACCAATACTGGCTTTTAGCTATACCATGTGCTGCCTGAATGATTCAGCGTAGATACTCCTTTCTGTTCACTTAAGGCAAAGCAACCTCGGGAAGCAAAAGTAGCTTGGCAGCACCCAGAGAAACTGCACCCAGAGATGGAGAAAGCAACTGTGGTTCCCCAGACACAAATTCAACTTGGAAAAAGCAACAGTCCAAAACATCAATGAAAAGAAGATAAAACTTTTGCATCTGCAATCCAGTTTCTAATTTCTAGATCCTCCCAGACTGCCAATTCTTCCTCATTACTGAACTGGAAAGTACTTTAGGCTCTCCCAAATCCAATTCCTCTGCTTTTCATTACAAACACATCACCCACTTTGAAATTCAGGGTCTTCCTGTTATTCGCAGTCTTTTAGAGTTCTTTGTGGGTATTGCTTAGACTTAATTTCCCCTTACTTTCAACCTGCCTACCATCCTCCCTCCTATTATTTTTATATACCTACAGACAAGACTGCAAAGCAGGGCTTTATTAAGCTTTTATTAGGCTTTAATACTGTAGAGATTCTGGGTCTGAAATATTTTTGCAAGGCTACACCTTCCAGCAAGGCATTCACACAGCTTGATAGCTTGTCCTTAACAAAAGCAGTTATTAGGAGCTATATTGCAAGTGCTCATTTTCAGTTAACAGTCTGTCTAAGCTCCTGTAAAACTGCTAAGTTATAAATCACTTCACTCTGTTATTATAAAAAAAAAAGTGGTAGCATACAATTAGCAATATAATTATAGAATTATTGCGCTCCACAAGTTATATAGCCAGGCCCCCAACACATGTAGCTGGAGGGCTCCAGTGCAGCCAGGAGATTTTTTTCTTCTAAAGCAACAGATGTGTCAAGATGGATTAGAAAGCTTTTTCCAAATGCACAATCTTAGGGCTTTTTTCTCTTGCCTTTTTTTTTTTTTCTTTTGCTGCCAAATCTGTTTTATCTTCTAAAACGTCTTCTCTATTAAAACACACAAATCAAGTATTGTTAAGACATAGCCGAAGGCAGTGACGTTCAGGTTAGGACTCCAACATTTAGCAAGCCTAGATGGAACTTGAAGTGAGGGTGCTTGTGTGATACTAGGCTAAAAGCCAAGATGCTAGCACATGCTAGAAAATGTCCATCCTTATACAGGGAAGCAGAAGGCCAGTTTGCTTCTTTTCTTAGAAGAAATCTCTCTGAACACAGAATATGTACGACCTGCTCTGAAGAAGAGTGGAGTGACTTATTCATGCCCCTGTTGCAGTTAAGGATGCCCCTTCCTCCAGACCAGGGCCCACCAAGCCTGCCTGACACATGCTGACTGCCATAAGACAACAAAACACAACATTTTTTCCCCAAAATTTACTTAAGCCTCATTAAATGAAAAGGGTGTTGAGACAAAATTGTTGGGTATTTTATACATATATATAGTTCAAATGAGCAGTAGCATCTGACTTCTATTTACAGGCACATGCACACAAATTAAGCCACAGACCTGCAAGAAAAGTCAGAAGTTGGTTACCTTTCAAAAAAAGTGACATTTTCATGCCTGAGTAATCTATCAATCTAAAATAGTTTGCTACACAACCATGGCCCTAATTACAACTTTAACACAGTAGCAAATATTTTTATATCCAGTCTTTCCATTTATAATAGGGCATGAGGGAGAAAATATTAATCCTTTCTTTTCTTTTTTCTTTTTTTTTTTCCTTTACACAGTTAGACAGCAGCTGAAATCTATGGTCTAATAATAAAAATATAGGAGTCACCAGGTCTGCTTTTCATTCTCCCAGAGCAAAAAACAAAAGCAGCAGCTGCTGCATCCCAACCTCCTTTGGTAACTCTCTTTTTGAGACACAGTGATATCTTTGGGGGACTTGAGGCAGAAGAGAGAGAGCAAAAGGAAACTGCACAAAATAAAAAGCTTCACAAACATGTCTAGGGAGGTAACAGGTTACGATGCGTAAGGATTTCCAGGCTGCAATGGGCTGTAGATCTACATCTGTCAGAAGGCATCCTGTCTCACTCTCTGGCTTCAGTTTTCTGCATAGCTTTCTGCTATAATTAGTCTGATAGCTGTGCGCTTATTTTAGTGAGTAGCAAAGCAACTGCTGGAGTTACTTATAGCTGGACTGGCGTGTCAGCCTATAAATTACAGTTCTATTGCTTACACTTCAGAGTTATATGTCCTAAAGACCTTTCTCTGCAATTTGCTAATTACTGTAATTTTGATAATTTTATATGACCACCTTTTTACCAAACAAAAAAAATATATTGAAGAATTTTACTAGCTTAAACTGGCTCAGTGGTTAGAAAGGAAAGCACTTAGCACTTCCAGCTTGCTTTCAGAGTGCTAGTGCTGAGTGAGCAAGCGAGTGTTCAGCTGGTCATTTATAGAACTGCTCTACAGAGAAATGGCAGTCTCATGGACATGCGCACACCAATGAAGAGATAATTTCACTAAAAGGAAACAAATTCTCAAACTGCTCCCCTTCCAGATGGCTGCTGCGTTTTCTCATCACTTTTGGTAATGTTCCTTCCAGTGGCTCCCCTGGCAGTCCCTGTGGTAGGGTGGCTCAGGAATTCGCTCTTCTCCACCAAGCCCTGGATGACCTTCGTCTGCCAGCACTTCCTGTGGCTGGAGCACTCATCACTCTGACACCCCCTGCTTATATTTGGTCCCTGGCTGAAGGAGGAACACACGCCATGGGTATGATCGTGCCCTAGAGAGAGATTTGAGAGAGCCTAGCCCTGTGTATCAGCTGTGGAGATCTATTTAAAAAAGCAAACCCTAACATCCCCCAGACACTTGTACTGTGACTCCCTATTTAAACCTTATCAGCTTTACCAGGATCCAAAATAGAAGACACCAGCCTTACTAACACTAACACCTTAGCACCCTGTGGTGTTGAGCTGTTATTCCACTACCACCAAGGGATCAGGCAGCAGGACTGAGTTTTCCAGTAAGCAAATCTAGACAGTCTGCCTGCACAACTACCACAGATATCCAGTCACCTGCTTTTCTCCTCCGGCTTTCAGGTTCATGAGTATTTATCAAATTAAACACCAGCAGGATTCTCTAGGACACAATGCTCTGCGTCTAGAACAAAGAAAGAAAAACACATCATTCAGCATGTATATCGAGAGTTAATGAGGGCTAATTCCCTCTTAATTAACATCTCAACACTTTCTCCCCTCATCAAAAAACCATCAAGGAACTGACATCCTGCTCTTGCCAATTCTTATTAAATTATCTGGAAGCTCATACCAGATTATCACAGTAGCTCCATCTGGTCATATAAATCACTCTCTCCAAGTCCTTGCCCTCTGGATAACTGGTCGGTTCCTACTGTAAGAGCAAAGGCAGCTGACTTTGGATGGTCATGGTACAGTGCCTGGTAGCACAGGCTTGCCCACAAATGCTGCCATAATAAATATCGACAGTCCCAACGCCCTGGCACTAGGCGCTAGGGCCAGCTGTCAAACCCTGCCCAGAACAGCAAGGCACGAGCAGAGTCCTGTCTGACCCACAGATCTTCAAGACCTTTTCAGAGAGTATCTATGCTTTGGGAAGACTCTCTGAGGAAAGAGCTAATCATAAGTATTATTAATTACCTTTCACAAAATTATGTCATAAATGTATGGATGGACAGTCGTTATGAAGGCAATAAAAAGCACAGGGGTGGATACTCCATATCAGCACTTTGTTCTTATGCAAGAAGACTGCTCCCAGGATCATGGGAGAAAAGACATGGCCAGTATCATCTAATCCCAGGCACCTTCTTTGAGCTTGGTTTGCAAGCTGGTACGTGGGCCATGATCACATGTCCCTGAGAAAGTGACAGTGACAGAAGGAAGGGCAATGACAGGGAAGGTTTACTCTATGCCTTTCTGGTTCCCCACCAGACCAGATTGTCTAGCCTTTTCCTGTAGGGCAGTGAGATTAAAAGATGTACCACAAATCACATAATAGTTATACCAAGAAATCCCAACAGTTCCTGGTGCCCCTTTTTTTTTTCAACTCTGAGCAGTAGCAGCAAAAAACATTTTCAGAATGGCATCGCATTGCCTGCTTTTCACATTTCAATACAGTAACAAGTAACATTGTCAAGATCAATAATAACAAAACCAGACTCTTTAGCTGTACATTGAAAATTAGAAAAAATGGCCATTATCTGAAAAGGACTTTGTTCATGTTGCTTTTCACACACAGCCTGAGCTGCTACATGCCTGTCTCTGTGCACCTGGGGACAGCCAGGAAAATCCCCACGGTGGCTGCTGCACAGGCACAGGAATGCATGAGAGATCCGTATGTCCTGACAAGTTAGTTAAAAAAATAAATCTAGGTGAACTGTGATTTCAGTTTTCACCATGCATTATATTATTCCTGACCACAAAATATATTGTTTTTCACTAATTACCCCCAGATATGTTACTTTTAGATTTTATTTCAAAATGATGAAGCTGAGAAACAGTTTACTATTAGTCTTCTTAATTAATTAAATACTGTAGAAATCCTACTTTTGTTGGAATATTTGGCTGATAAATTAAATAGAAGAAAATGCCAAAACTATATTTACCTTTAAGAATAAAGAATCAGTCATTAACACTGTAAAAAATGCTGGGAGCTTAAATTCTCCCTTCACAGTTTTATCTTCAAGAGTGCAACATGAGATATGAAGAAAAAACTAGCCAATTCCTTTCCACACACACATACCAGCTTTCACTGTTATTCATTAAAACCAGGTACAAGCAAAACACACTGAATATTCTAGCATGTAGATTTTATTGAAAGGATCTGGAAGTTAAAATTGATATATAATGCTAAAGTCTACACAAAAATCTGCCAGAATCTCTGCAGGCCAAACCAAAAGACATACATGAGTTAAGTTTTTCCTAAGTTTTTGAAGAAGTGGGTTAAAGTTACATTCCATGGTCTCTCATTTGCATCCCTGCTGGACACGGGCCCAAGTGAAGACTGCAGGTCCAGGTAAGTCTCCACCTGTAGCTGGAGCAAGACCAAATTCTCACTCTGTGCCTTGCTCTTAGCTCCTTTGGAAATCCTAATGCTCTACCATTTGGAAATTATCAACTTACATCTAGACCTGTGCTTTCAACTCACATTTTGCATCAGTAATCTACCAGATTAGCATCGGACAATGAAAGAGGACAGTTTGAATGAGGTTTTCAGTCAAACTGGGTAACATCAGCAATTAGACATAATGGCCTATAAAATTGAGATTAACAAGTGCTGATAGTGATGATGTTTAACATCAAATCATCAACCATTTTTCATTGTTAAATTTCTTCTCTCTAAACCCAGACAGGAAACATACTTAAAGAGGTCTTGAAAGCACACATATAAGCCAATTTTGAGTAAGAAGCAGAAAAACAGATGTAAATACCTAATTATATGAATTAATTTTGCTTTTTAAATTTTCAGTGATTTGTAAAGGGTTTGACAATTCCTCTTCAAATGTTTCACCCTCTTCCTCTCTTATTTTAAGATTAAACTGGGAATCTCAAAGAAATTTTAGAAATTTCTACAACGTTCACTTTTCCACTCAAGTCTGGAGATGGGGTTTCATTTATTTATTTATTTATTTAATTCTTTCTTTCTATGGAAAAAAAAAAAAAAAAGATGCCAAATATTCATTTCCAGTATTAATTCCTGGTATTTGAATTTCAACTGTGAGTTGGTGTCTAGCAATGCATGAAGGGAAATATTTTGCCCTGAAGAATTTCAACTGGAGCGTACAAAAACAGAGATAAAGTTATGAGATGAATATTCTGGAAGCTATATGTTTTGATGTGAAAGCAGGACCTTAATGGCACAAAATATGAAAAATTTATTTGTTTGCTCTATCATGGCCCTTCCAATTTTTCAAAGATCATTTGTAAAACCATCTTGTGTGTGGCCAAATTAATTTATTCCAATTACATTAGAACAGCACAACAGCAAGAGCTGCTCTGACTAATACATTCCTTTAAAATGACAAATACAATTGCCTGTCTGAAACTCACTACCCTCAAGAAAGAAGTTGTAAATAAGGAATGATATCTGCAGCAACAGCTAGCAAGAATGAAGGAGTTCCAGTGGGAAAATAAAGGAAATCTTCATTTTCAAAAGAGAAACTAAATCAGAGTAATGCGCTTTGATGTTGATGGAAAATTACTGTATGCTTTGAAAAACTGGGACCTAATTGACTGTTATTCGATTGGAATCGTAATGGTCTACAAGACCTCTATGAGAGGAGAGAGGTGTGTATGAGAAAAGGGGACGGGAGAAGAGATCATATGCGATAAAGCAGAGACAGGATTGCCCCCAGTGATGTAAAAAGGAAATGGACAACTGAGGTTCAAACTGACTGCTCACCAGATTTCATGGCTATTGTTTAAAACACTTTGTAAAGATTATTTATTTGGTGTTAATTAAAAAATTCAGCTCATGGGAAAAAAAAGCAGATGCGAAATTAATGTTTTTATAGAGGCTGAAGTGGCCCATTTAGAATTTCAAAGGCAGGAAATTCATGAAGACTATCATACAGTGAAACTGTCAAGCATTCAGTAATATCAGCCACTTAAGGAAAATACTCAAGTGCCTCAAAGGCAGAGTCTGCCACTAACTGCTACTCACATTTAATGGTAACTTATTCAACAATTCATGTCCACACACTCATCTAGACTATCCAATACATGACATGCTATTCTTGAAAATGTTCCCTTTATTACTACGATATATTACTAAGTACAATTACTAAGTACACTGTAGTACACTATATTCTCAAAAGATAATATTGTTACCAAGCTTAATATCTATGTTCTTTTTTAATTTAGAAAAGAACAGCAAGCAAATAATAATGAATAGGACTGTAACACTAATTTTTGATTTTTTTGTTTTAGAAACTATTAATTTGACCTGTTCTGACAACCATGAATTCCTGCTGGTTGCTTAGTGTGGCCTAAAGCTCTTCAGATGACAGAAGTGAAGCAGGACTGAGTTCTGCCTCAAAGCCGAAGAACAGAATGAAATTTTATTTTAGTTTTGCTTTTTCCTCAGTAGCTAGCTAAATAATTCTATTGCCCTTGTTGCTATTCTTCTCTGACCAGCTCACTTTAATTTAGTATATTTATCTTTCTAGCTTGCCTTTGGTTAATGGCATAATTTTGCCCCCCATCACATATACAGATCAGCCAAGAACAAAGTGATTTGCCCCATCTTTGTTACTTGTGCCATAACTCAAGGCTTGGCTTGACCCAGACCATATGAGAAGTCCTGTCAGATTCAAGATGATAATGATACCTCTTCTCCTCAGTGCAAAACTTTTACTTTGGGATGGTCTTAGAGTTCTTCCACTACTTCCCTTCTCAGAGGAAGGAGAAGCACCTTTCAGAACAAAGCTCATGTTTTTCTAATGTAGTGGAAATAAACTGTAATTCCTGAATTTCTTTTAGCAAACCCTTTACGTTACCTGTACATATCTTTACTCTGATCTACCACTTCCATAGGAACAGTGCACCCTAATCTTAGCAGCATCACCTTCATTCACTCCAACACAGGTTCAATGATAAATGCATAGGCATTTTTAGCAGGACTGCCCACTTTGCTAGATTTAAAGACAGGATTTCAGACAGAAGGACGGAAAGAAAAGACAAATCAATGAACCATATCTCAAAGAAAATCCTCAGTCATATTTAAGAAGCCTCCTGCCTGGCTGTTTCAGGTCCGCTCCCTGAGAATTCCTAGCTTGCTTCTCCTTGCTGTAGAACCTGGGACCTTGAATTCAGAGATGTCCCTACCTCCCCAGCTGCCTCCTGTTTTCTGGAGTCAGATTTTCCTGCTAATTCAAGTGCCCCTCAACAGTCTGTCTAGCTCAGGTTTTCTGACTATTCAGCAAGGTTTCTCCAGCCCCAGTTTGTACAAAGCCATCCAGGAACACGTGATCTAAATATGAACTCTGATGGGGCTGGTCAACTTATGTGTTTAAAGCCTCTCTCCTACTCTCCTTAGTCAGCCCTGCTGGCTGATTGCCTCCACCCAGGCTGGATTACTCTTTTTGTCCACTAGAGATTAGTAAAACACTCATATTAAATGTCATACAATGCATATATTTTGTCAAGCTTGTGATCTGGGTTGCTTGCCAACTTTCTGTGGAGACCACACAATGCTTTCAAATACATGAGAAACACAGTAAGAAGTTAAGAAGAGAAGTCCAGCTCTACAAGACCACACCGAAGACCCATTTAGTTCAGTAGACTGTTTCAAAGTACTGAATATTTGGGAAAAGAGTAAGAGACCAGGGCAAGCAGACAAAGATATTTCCCTAAAATAGTCTACCAGTTCCTGGCACTGCACAATCTAGGAACTTCTTAAGCCAATGTTTGCATCAGCATCCTGATGTTTAATAGGCCTGGGTGGAATTTTGTTCCATGAACTTGTCTCATTGCTGTGCCTGGGAATGCCAGAAAGTCAAGCTCCCCCATGTCATTTGCTTCTATTGGGATTCCCATGACACAGAAGGCAGTGAAACCCATAAGATGTTTCAACAATTTGGAAGATAAGTACCTGGAAGACAGACAGCTGGCTCATCTTTGGTCTGGATGAGAGCTCAGTGGTGCTTCTAGATGGAAGAAAGCATTTCAAGGGTAAGCCACAAGCCTGGAATTAGATTTTAACTGAATGCATCTGCCAGTCCATGTTTACAAACCACTGTATATTCGAGGAAGCTTTCTCAGCAGCTAGACACCCAAACAAGAACAGCACCCAAAACCTTTTTCAAATGAGGAGATGCATCACTTCAGAGCACAAACAGGAGTAGCCAGCTTCACCCACCCTTTCATCACACCACTGCTAAGCTCTGCTGGGGACCAGTCAGTAGTTTCAGTCAGCCTAACATGAATGGTTGAGAGTGTTGGGTTAAACATCTGATGATAATGAGAGTATAATCTACAGGATTAACTACCAATAGCTGAGTTGTTTCAAGAAGTGGGCAGAATGAGCTTGTCTTTAAAGATCCAGCCACTGAAGACAGTGCTGACTGACCCTAACCGGACACTCTGCAGACCCCAAGGCAGAATGCACTGGCTGTGGTTCGCTCCTTCAGAACGAAGGAGTCAGAGTCTCTGAATCTGTAGAGCAAGATTCAGATTTGCAAACAAACACACAGAACAGACTATAAATGAGACAGCCCTGGAAGGCAGGGCTTCACAGACACAAATGTTTGTGAAGAAGTGAAGTCTACGTGGGACCCCTTTCCAGGAAGAAGCATGCATCTTTCCCTCTGTGTAGCTGCAAAAACATTTGTGGCCACACAACAAGCTTGTTACTTGGGGAACTTAGCAGGTCATGAAAATGCGCTAAAATCTATCATATTTCTGATGAGAACTTTTATTCTGAGGCATACACCTTTTGGGAACCATGGTGGCACCTAGACACTCATAGATGGATTTTTCAAGTCACCCTGTGAGCACAGAGTCCCTGAAGAGCTTGCCCTTGGATTCTAACCTGACAAAATTGTAGGAGGAATCAGAGGCACTTAAGGACTTGCCTGGAGTCACGAAGGCTCAGAATAATGAAGAAAAGCAACCCTGCTTCTACTGAATTCCAGGCTAGTTCTCAGTGTCCCAAGCTCACAAAATTCAAGCCGTGTGAAGGATGAAGAATGGGGATAAAACTAAAGAAGAATCTAATGAAGATAAACCATGGACAATACTAGAAGGAGCAAAGTAGGTGTACATCACATAAACTCAACAGGGCTAAGAAAATAACCAAGAATCATTTCTATTAGCACAAATAGATTAAATTGATATATATTTGCACAACACTTCTCCAAGAACAATTGCTTGAACACATCCCATAACACAAACCAAATGAATAGGGAAATTAATTGTCAGACAAAAGCCTGTAGAAAAATAATATATATGTATATAGAGAAATAAACATACATTTATACCTACGTATATCTTTAAAGGAATACTCTAGAGCTATCTGCTGGAAATCACATTTAAACTCCTCCTTCCAGGCTAAGCTGCTTTGTTCTGAAGTCAAGACTTTAAAAAAGCTATGCTATGAAAAGCAAATAAGAAACTCACCCATAATATTAGATTTCATGGGTAGTTGTAATTTTATTCTCAGCCTCTCCTCCCTTTGCACTCCTGTTAGATGGGTGCATTGTCCTCCTAGCATTTATTCAACAACAAAATAGCCTAAAACTTCATTTCACTGCATACCAGAAACAGGGTGGAGTGTTCACCACATCTTTCAGCTTAGTTTTCAAATATTTGCTGAAGGAACCACTTGTTTGTATATATGGAAACTAAAATCCTAACATATAGTAGGAGATTGTACAATATGTTCAGCAATAGAGAAGCAGTCTTTGTAGCATGATCCAAGCAAACGCAGGAGCCAGCTCCCTTTTCAGAGCACCAATAGAGAACTATTATGAAGACTGTGGGTTGTGGCTATTTTCACCTGAGTATCTGAAGTGCATCACTCTTTGCAAGGTTTGATATGGGTACTGTTGGAGGAAAGAGGAAGACCAAGTGACCAGATTAACTTTTCATTCCGGTATACACCATCATGAAATACTGCCTAAAATAAATCCGTTTAGGATTACATTGAGAGCACCTAATTTCCATCCTGAAGAATAAAATTGCTGATGGAGATGGTCACAAAAAGCTGATCCTGCATTATTCACATACCCCAAGCTCAACCTCCTATCAAAGGGCTTTAGAAGGGGGCAATGAAAGAATGGATCCCAAGTGTAACCAATTATTTCCCAGTGATGGAAAATTTAAGCATAATCCAAAAAAAGCACACAGAGCGAGACACTGGTTTGGAACAAATTCCTGTACTCCATCACTCCCTTACATATGAATTATTGCAGTGCCCTCATGGATATTTTTAATTCTCTTGTTATATAAAAGTTTACAAATTCAGGAAAAATGGGAGGAAGATCCTCATTTTAAAGAAAACATGCTGATTCCCAGAAGACTGGAAATGCACTTCAGGAGTAATTTGTCTTAATGTAAATCTAAACCATGGCTATTTTTGATGCAATGACTGAACTCATAACTTACAGAATGAAATTGAAACATTTGTCAAGAGCTGCAAACCAATTGTTGAAAGGCATGCATTTGTCATGGGATGTTAAATATAAGTTTACACAAGTGCAGAAGGTTTTGCTGTGATGAGCTCTTTATAGGAACAGTTAATTAATGTTAAATTCAAGCCTCATTCATAGCAATTAGCAAAGCTCATCTTAGTAAAGTGTCTTTAGCAGCCAATATTTGTCATCTGGAGAATAGAACAAATCACATAAAAACATTTATGAATATGGGAGTGATTTAGAGTTTATTAATAATACAAAGAGCAAACCTGTTTTCTGTCTCTTCAAGGAATCATTGTAACTTGCAGATTGCAATGCAAAATGAGATGGAACACAATGATTAATCTGTGAGCTATGGAATAACTACTATACATATAACAGATGTCTGCTGTGACAAGGGGCGCATTACCTCCATGTTTATATTAAGAAAGAAGAGGGATTCAACTGTTTTATATGGGAGAGTTGTGGGAAAGATCTCAGAAAGCCCCCTATGAGAAGGTGGGGAATTATAAATATTTGCAAGTGTTTATTCAGGTGCCAAGTACAGTACACTGGTGAAACAAGGCCTGAATGCAAAAGGGAGAGAGGGAGAAAACATCTGATGTAAATGTTACTTGTTTTATTTCACTGGTACAGATATTGATTCAGTTCATCTCTCTTGGCCGACACCAGTGCTGAGCCAAAACTTGCATGTTCATTAATGTCAGATAGACAGATGACATGATTTTTTTCAAGATAAAATCTTACCAGAGAAAGAATCCTATTAAAAGCAGTTACTTCTGAGTAATTAGAAACACAGGAAGTGGCTTATCTTCATGAAGGTGGGTGGATGTCAGGCTCTTTAGAGAGATGGCGTCAGCCACCCTTCCGCTTTCCTGGTGCTAAGCTTTGGCAGCAGCTGACACACAGCCTTCGCTCTCCTCCCACCACCACCAGTTTGCACCACTAGCCCAGGTTCTTTGAGGAACATGGGAAGTCCATCTGCCTTTGCCAGGATGGCAAGAGGAAGGTGAACAGTACCCGCTGGTGCAAGGATTTAGTACAAGCCTCCTCTGCATTGTTGGGGTCCTCTTTGACTTCTGATGGGAGAGTCAGGGTTGTTTAGCCTAGAGAAGAGAAGGCTCCTGGGAGACCTCATAGTGGCCTTCCAGTACCTAAAGGGGGCCTACAAGAAAGTTGGGGAGGGACTCTTTGTCAGGGAGGGTAGTGACAGGACAAGGATTAATGGTTTTAAACTAAAAGAGGGTAGATTTAGATTGGATATTAGGAAGAAATTTTTTACTCAGAGGGTGGTGAGGCACTGGAACAGGTTGCACAGAGAAGTTGTGGACGCTCCATCCCTGGAATTGTAAAAGGCCAGGTTGGCTGGGGCTTTGAGCAACCTGGTCTATTAGAAGGTGTCCCTGCCCATGGCAGGGAGGTTGGAATTACATGATCTTTAAGGTCCCTTCTAGCCCAAACCATTCTATGATTCTAATGTAAGTATTGCTGCCCTCAACAAAAAATCCCAGTGAAGCAGACATTAGATATAAATTATAATATTATAATAATAAAATACAAATTAAATATAAAATAAATATAATAAAATATAAATAAAATATAATATTATAATATTATATATTATATATATATATCTACATATTCAGCTCAAGTCACCTACATATGAGATAAGTGCTTCAGGTCCCACAATGCTCAGATCACCTCATCTAAAGGTAAGCTGTAGCTGATCTCTTCAACAGCTCTCTGATCTCTACTGATCACACTTTGTCCACGTGATGACACACACATGTAGACATTTAAATGTAGGTGCCCTAATTTACAAACTGAATCTGCCAAAATTTTGTTTTTATCAAAGAGCCAGTGAAAACTAAGACAGAATGCTGCTGTTCATTGAGATGGACACTTTCCTCTCAACTGTACCTCTTACAATCCAGACAGACTGAAGTTTTGGGAGTCCTGCCAGTGCTTATATCCGGTGATCGTACTGTAGGGCACTCATATCCATTCTTCACTCTGCAAACTGATCCAACCATGTAAAAAACTGGGGAATCTCAATAGGTTGTTTCTCTCCTGTTTAACAGCTTTGAGCAGTCCAAATAACACATGCTTCATTCCAAAATCTTGCTGTTTAAGTTTGCCCCCTAATGGGTAAGAGCTCCAGTGCCCATCAGATCAGTTCCCTTTCTTCTCAACCATTGCCTGTGGTGAGGGAGGCTGAGAAGTGAATGATTTCAGAGCACACCAATCTCCATTTGCCTCCAGGAACACTGTTAGGAAATTATCCCAATTAATTAATTCAGCCTTAGGAACACTGTAATCTGTACTAACACAGTAAAATCATGGGACCATAATCAGCTGACAGTTCCTTCCCCCACTGCTCTAGGTGGCTAGTAAGAATTACTTTGCTAAATGATGATAAATAGAAAAAAAAATCTGATACCCCCTGAGGCTCCCAAAAACCTGGCAAAAAAACAGGATAGCAGCTTGGTAGCTGGGTGTGGATAGTGCTGATTAGCTCTGCTTTTCTCACAATGCATAGTGTCAACTTCCAATTTCATTTTAAACCACTTCCAGAAGAAGAAAAAATCCATTTATGTTACAGTGTCAGAGAAAACTGGAATAGATCATGTCCAGCCAGGAAAAAAACATTTTTTAAATCAAGCCTGCACTTTAGTTGAGCAGAGAGTAACCCCCTGACCAACTAGCTAAGCATGTTGTATATTCGGACACAAAAGATGTGTTTTTGAAATCCCAACTGACTTCAAAAGTAACAGAATCGGGTCTTTCAGAGAGCAACCTATCAAATATACGCTCACTGAAACCCATGGAAATAAGCATAACTGTATTTATTTCACAGTGGTTACTGCTATAAAACTGCAGTATCACCAGGCAGCAAAGTGATCTTTGGCTCACTCTCCATTGAGGAAAATTGAGAAATATTGTACATGTAAGATACGTAGTATCTGATGCTGCCAGTTCTCTCCATGCTTCTAAAATATCATTTTCAACTGAGATCTGGCAAACTTACGTATATGTAAACAGTCCCAAATTATATGCAGTGCAAAGTGTGCCAGAATCAGAAAACAAAGTATTACAGAGAAAGGCTTTTTCTTACAAAATAGAAATTGTTTTTGAAAGGTTTTCCTTAAACAGAAACTGAAAGCATAACTATCAACTCTGAATCCAATCTCATCTCTAATGAGAAGCCGCTGCTACTGTGACACTGCAGGACCAACCATTAAAATTCTCTTTATTAGAAATTATCATCACATCAGGCAGGAAACTATTGACATAAAACATACGACAGGCAGCTACTGCTTGATCTCTGAACATGCATCAGAAGTTAGAATATGAAGTAAAGGGACAAAATAAAACCTCGTACAGGAGATGCAAAATAGTATAAAGGTGGATTCCTTTGGACAGGAAACAAGCTTCTCAGGCCAACTTCCTTAAGCAGGCAGCTGAAGGGAAAGTGAGCCATGCTACTGCTGAGAATGCAGGAGCCCTGAAAGATGAGCCAAGTGTCTGGGGAATGTATAGGATTTCGGGACTGCCTATATTTGTCTTCTACACTGAATTTCATATGATATGATTAACAGAATGACTTACAGCAAAAATAAAATGGTATTTGCTAAAGGAAGCACTCTGTGTAGTTAAAATAACAGACTAGTCAGAGGAATACAACAATCCCACTTATTTCCTGATTCCTCTGCTCTGCTTGAGAGGTGTGGAGGAGAGGTCTGTATGGAGAGGTGGGAGGAAAGAGAGCAAGACTTCCAGTTTGCAAAGCAGGATATAGGCACAGGATGGAGCACAGTCTCCTGTCATAGTACTCTGCTGGTCTACTGCAACCTTTACAGAGACTGCAGACACAAAGGTGTACACTTACCTTCCAAAATCCCAAGCAAGCAGAACAGATAAACATAAGGAAAAGCAAAATGAAAAATAAATTTAGGATAAATAATTTGTGATTAAGAAACTCCGGGGTGAGGGTGGGGTGGGGGAGCTCTTCTACAGGAATAGCTTCCTGATATACTACAGCCTTAACTCCTTGTATTTTTTATAGGGAGAACATAGAAACTAGTAGGCTGGAAAACAGTGAAAGAAGGAAGCAGATCAAGGTGCCACCTTGCAGCTGCACTTGTCTGGGGCATGTAATAACACTGTAGTTAAAGGGCATAAAGGGCATAAAAAACAACTGCAAGGTAAATTCTGATTGAGGATGTTCACATGTGTTTGGAGGAGGGCATCTAATCTACAAAGCAAAGTTATGGAGCAGCCTTTCTCTGTCAAGACGAATTTCTCAGATTTAGATGATATGGCTGTCAAGGTTAGCAGTGGACAGGACTAGGTGATTCAGGAGGTCTTTTCCGAGCCATATCTGTATGTCTCTATGTAATGAACACAATGAAAGCTGGCAACTGTGACAAGAAGGCCACACATCAAAAGGCTACACATGACCACCTCCCATATTTTTCTGCTGAGGTGACCAGTTCACTTGCTCGTAAGTAAATAAAGTAGATCCAGAAGGAGATAAGGTAACTCAGTTCCTGCAAACCAGAAAGAGGTTGGTAGGGAACTAAAACATCAGAACTTTGATCAAAAGTAGTTAAATGGTTAACAAAGTTTGATTTTCATCCATGGTGACAGTCATCCAGAATGCCAGAATTCATTAAGTCCCAAGGTGAAAACTTGTCTTCAGAAGTGCTTATCAAGCCATAAACACATTCCCATTAGTAGTAGCTTTTGGGTGCCCAGCACTCTAACTTTGAGACAGAAGACTGAGTCTGAATTTAGGTGTTCAACTTGAAGGTCCTTCAAATCTTGGCACTATGTAAGAAATGCTTGCACCAGTCTAACCACCTTTATATCCTTCCCACAGGCACATTCCTCCCTCTGACAAATTTGGTGGTGGGGGCGGTGGGTAATATTTGGAATAATCTAATCCATCTGGAAGCTCTCTAGTCCTAATCAACAGTATTAAAAGAAAACCCCATTTTCCCCTCCAAGCCCATAAGTAAGCGTTAGTCTCCCAGATCAACCAGCACTAATGAACTCGGATACTTTTTATATAGCTATTCAAGTATGGTCAGACAAAATGGAAAAAACAACTGCTGTCTTCCAACATATTAAAAAGATTTGAAACAGTTCAATCCTAATCAACACATTTAAAATTATGTTCACCACACTTGCAAAAATTTAGGACCACCTTTTATTTAATTATTTCCAGGAAATAATGGAAGATTTCTATTAAAAGTTAAATCCCAGAGCCACAGTTAGCAGAATGCACAATGTATGAGATCCTGTTTTAATACAGCTTCCAGGAGTTCGATTTTCACCATGCTTCAAGATGTAGTTTGAAATCAATGTTTGGTTATTAGTTGAACCCATTACTATAAAAGTGAGCAATACTGTAGCAACAGAACATGTGAACAGCTGAAAGAAATACAGAATCATGAATCCTAAGCAAATAAAAACCTTTCATAAAGGAAACATTCCAAAATATATTGCCAAACAATGGTTGACTGCAACCAAGTAATTCACACCCCATTGTGAAACAAACATTAGAAATTTTTAGCAGACACTAGGACTCAGAAGCAAACAATGATCCCCCCTTCTCTCTTCCTCCACTTCCAGGCCGCTTTACCAAAAAGAATGATTAAAAGTAGCATATATTAAGTCAGAGAACTAAACACTCACAGCTCTAAGGGGAGTAGCTCAGTAAAGGTATTTTTTCCTCAAGGTCTATTTCTAGCAGAATGCTCTTAAAAAATAATGAACCCACAGGCTTCAAAGCCCACTTACCACTTAAAAAAAATCACTTTCTACCAAAAGTATTTTTGGCAAGAGCTTTGGCTATTGTTTTTAGTACTTCTCCTTCCAAAAGTTGGTATGCTGTAACAGAATGGCTACAAGCAAAGACCTCACGTAGGTGACAGTCTGTACACACTGATTTTGTAGTTACTTGGACTTGCACTTTTTATTGGGCAGCTGAAAATCAAGCGACTCAAGTTTACTGAGTGGGGGTAATGTTCACATATGCTATGCGTTAAAATAGCAACCACTTTGGCTCAAAATTACTTCGTATTTCAATGCAATCAATATTTTCCTATTGAGAGTAGAGAAAATTTTGCCCTTATTCAGCCAAAGATGCTTTACGTTAACGTCCTCTAATCATGCTAAGTATATAAAGAAAACTCAGAATGCTGAAAGTTAAGGGGTCTTGCTGAAACTTCTGGTGCTTTCTTAGACTGGTAGGTATGAGGAACACCAACTAATCTAAAGCCCCTCAGGGCACAGCTTTCAGTGCAAAAGCCTTGCAGTCTCCCCTCTGGTGTCTCTGGTTTGCACAGGTGGGTCATCCTTTTTTTCCCGTGACCTCTCTGTCCTAACAGGACTAACCAAGTGTCCATTGCCTCTCTCACACTACGCCTAGAAAATGTCAAAAGGGAGGGAACATGCTTGTGAGCAACCTCAAAGTGTTCACAAGTTTTTTAGGCCTAGCTAATCCCTAACATGTTTGGTCAATTTAAGAAATCTGTAATCCACATCTGGAATAAAAACCAGTCAGATTATGTGGCCTAAAAATTTAACAAAAGCAGACTCTCCTGAGATTTTAAACTTCCTTAACATCAGAGAAGAATTAAAGTGCAGATTTTTATCACTTTTAATCATTAACATTGCCTGGTTGACGTTTTACCCTGTTATAAAACCTGAGACTGCTTTCATTTTACCTAACCCATTCACCTGTCTCTGCACTATAAACTTTGGCATTTTAGAGATTTGATTGCTGCACAAAGATTGCATGTAATTTTAATAACATTTGCTCTATCGTTACCAGTGTGCACATCCTACTAGAAAAAACACCCATGTTTTAAAGAGTTCAGCTAATGCTGAATTTGTCAGTTCAAAGAACAAAAGAGTTTGTTGAAGCCTGATGAGACTTACTCAATTTTATAGAAATCTCAAGAATTTGTTACTGCCCAATAATAAAAGCATAACAGAAATCCAGAAATAAAAGCACTTTAACAACAGTTACATGCAAGTGATTTTGCATTATGAGCCATTCTAAAGTGCCATTCTAAAAACTTCTCCTTCTAAAATTTTCTCTGAAAATTTTTGCCAAAAATAAAACTTAAAGACACGAACGTTCAGAAACGTGGACGTTTCTACTGTTGCAAACGATCTGTAGCACATCATGTCTTAGCTGGATTGTTCAAGGTTTCCTTGCCATTCTAAGCATTGCTTAAATTTTGAGGTTGAGTTTGTTGGTGATTCTCTGAAAGAATTGGCCTCAGGAATTTATTTCCGTTTCACTTAAAAGCTGGCAATACAACTGCTAGGACACTAAAAACGATATCTCTTGCTTTTTTGTCCTGCTTGGACAAAGGAGATGCATGCCTGGTGGAGGTTCTGATGAGCATAACACAGCTCATCCACCACGAGGTGCAATAATGTCCCTCAGGAGAGAGGGAACAGTCAGTCAGGGACTGCATTAATACTTTCCCTGCAGAATTTTAGCATTTGTCGCATTAGGGCACCACACCTCTGTCTCTTACACAAGTCCCCTGAAAGTCACTACCCCAGGCCCGTCTTCGCCACTTTGAGCAGGCAGACTGGAAATGGTAAAAAGATTTTACTGAAACCCCATTCTGTTTCCTAACTCTGTGTATAGCGGGAAGGAAGAAGCAGCAGCTTATGTCTGTGTATGCTCCAAAGCAGCACTGCATTAATGAGGTGTGGACGAGAAAATTCATTCAAAGACACAAAGCACCAAATAGCTTATGCTGCCAGTGATCTGGTGCATGTTACGTTACAGAAAATATAAACTGCTCAGTCACAATACCGGTACAACCAAACACTACCTGCGCAAGGGCAAGGGCAAGGCAAGCACAGCCCTTCTCCAACCGGCTGTGCAACCACAAGCAAATTGTCTCACTCTCGAGAGAGATTGTCCTGGCACCTCGGGAGCCCCTCAGCCCTCCCGCAGACCTTGTCCTCCATGCTCAGCATCTTCCTGGACTTCTTCAGGCTGGATAACTCACTGAGCCCTGCAGACATGAACCAAAACTGCGAAGAGTGCTCTGTGTGACTTCTGCTGTACAGAAGTGTTAGGTTGAAGCTGAAACTTCATTTTCTGCTTTTGCCACTGAACACACCTGTCTGTGACAGGACCTGGCTCAGTGCTTTGGTGCACAAGAACAGCAAAACAGACGTCTGTACTCTGCCTGGGCCCTACTTGAGGAAATGGAAACAGAAGCTTCAAAATCTCCAAGACACAGCAGGGGATAAATGGTGTTAAACACAAAATTTGCACACCATGGGAAAAAAATACAGGAAAAAAAAGTTTAATTACACACCCTCTTGAAGCCTCGTTTGGATATCTTTCCTACCACTTCATTCCTCCTAAAGCTTCAGCATGTAAATTAAGCTCACACAGACCACTTCCATCATGACTTCATGCCATCCAAAAGTTCAGCTTGATTGACTATCCAAGAACATATTTCTGTGAGGAAGGATTTAGCATAATCACCACTTGAAAACGGTCTGTGAAAGACAAGGAGAGCGAGACAGAAAGAGAAATAAAATGGATCTAAGACCTGCATTTAGTGAATAAAATATTGAAGTTGCCTCACACATGGATGCCAAAGGTAAGTTTGGCTTCTGCAGTTCTCTGTGTGTATATAGAAACATAAAACCACACAGGGTTACAAAGCAGAAGCTATGCCGTGTTTGCTTAACAAATGAAATATAGATACTTCAATGAAAATTAAACAGTCAAGTCTTTGTTATTGTAGTAGAGCCAAACCAGTGTAAAAATCCATAGAATAAATAATCTATATAATCCTCTGGATAAAGTAATTCAACAGAATAACTCAAATCAACTACAAGAATTTGCTTATGCCTGTCTGCATGACTAGGTCTCCATCTTTAATTTAAACTGCAAATAGAATATGCAGTTATCTTCTGCAGGGCTTTGCAATTGCTGTTCTCTAAATTGGTTGCAGGATTCGGATGGCCCTTAATCTGGATGGGACGAGATATGTCATATAGAGCCTTGTTTCCAATTTCAGTTCAGATTTTCATAACCAATTTCTTAATAGGATTATGTCGGGATTCATTCAATTATCTCAGTGCAGAGCCTAAAGTTTTCCTCAGCACTGTGCATTACAGCAACACTCCTGTTCTTGCTATGACATATAATAATGTAGTTTATTCCCTATGTAGTTGTTGTTATTGGCCTGCAGCCCAGCTGACATAATGCTGGGTATGTCCTTAAAAAACAAACAAACAGTAGATGGAAGAAAAAGGTAGAAATCTTTTCCAAGTCAAACATACAGTATGAAGGAGAGTCACTCTGCTTAGAAAAAATATATATAATAATAATAATAATAAATACTAATTCAAACCCCTCAGAAGCAGGAAGCATTAACAGTCAAAGAAAGGAGGAAAGCAGGAATAAGCGCTTCACACTTCTCTGAAATTCCACTACTGATTCCTCTAAGAACCAGAGGCACCTCTGAAAATCCTGATGGGCACTGATTGTAACTGCTGAAAGCTCAGTCTGCTAAAAGCTCCTGCCAGCTGCTACAGAAAGTCCTCTGGTACAAACCAAGCCTTTTGTGTTTGCGCTTTGGTTTGGTTTGGTTTGTACAGGCTCTACCCAAGTATTTTGACCCCTAAATAGTAAGGTTTAGAAAAGGTCAGGCTCTTCAGGAGTTAGACCAGGTGCAAAGAGATTAACTTCAAAGGCTGCGTGCACCATGTAAGCCAGCACAGGGGTTTGTCCTGTTCCCTCACCTTGACAAACGAAGAAGACAAAAAAAAAAA
>VXAA01007013.1:162106-218206 GCA_013399115.1 Anseranas semipalmata
CTGACATTATACCCCTGTGTGGCCTCAGAGAGGGGAGCTTTCTTCAGGGGTCAAGCACACCTCAGGACAGGCATCTTTGTTCTGAGTGCACTGGAAGATGAGGTCAGCTGTGTCCAAGGCCCTCATGTTTCTTGTTCAAGTCTGAAAAGTGTCGGGTAAGGGGAGTAAAATAAGAGGACAGCAATGCAGTGTTACCCAGGAGCAATCAGAGCCCCAGCCCCATGGTACTGAGCAGCACATAGGAATAGCTCTGCATTTTCCCAGGTCATCTCTGGCCTTCATCTCTCCTCTATACCCACTTAAGACAAGACTTAAAAATCATGAGCTCCTAATAGTCTAAAGCGAGCACTGCACATACATCCTTTAAACAAGCTGCCCACAAAGTGCTGTGCCAGTCCTACAGGGTCCCGAACCAGCTGCCCCAGGGGACAGGCAACCGTGGGACAGAGAGCAGCAAGAGGCCAGGGGCTGCAGCGAGGGACCCCAGGGCGTGGGCTGGAGAGGGGGCATGTGGTCGAAGGATGGGTGAAAGGAGATGGCACGTTTTGTGCACATGCAGTAAAGGCAGTAGTGACCCACAGCTACTGTGGGTATCAGAGAGATTAACCCTGGGGAACTGCGCTAAGCACCGGCTGAGCAAAATTCTGCCCATTCTGCCAAAACCCCGATTACAGGAGAGAATGAGGGTAAATGAATAGATCCTTCACTAAACATATGTATTCCTGAAGTTCACAGCGTTTTGCTAGTTCACTGAACAAATCCTCATTTGCCAGGACATTTCCAGTCACTAAAATTTAGAAATTCAGTCAGTTACTGAAGAGAGGGAAATTGGATTATTCCTATATTTATCTTCCAGCAAAGCAAATGCTTGCAGAATATACTTAGCTGCCTAAGAGGGAAAAAAATATGCAGCACTTCAGAATGATTTTAAGTCCAATGAGAGAAAGGACCTAATCCTGACTGTGACATTATTCTCACAGTATTCTGAGAAAAAATATTGCATCTCTTTAAATTCATTCTATAAATTATGTAATGTACATATTTATTTGCTAGGAAGTGTAAGCAGATCATAAAACAAGATATGTCATGGGAGATGCAGTGTAAAATAAGCATTGGTTGGTTAAGCCTCAGGTGTCTCATAAGCCAAAGCCAGACAGTCTTCAGCCTAACTAGCCATACCATCAGCATGAGCTTAGGAAAAAGGAGAAAAAAAGGCTTTCCCAAGCCAGAAACCCACAGTGGAAGGTGCTCAGAGGAAGAGGATTAAACCTCCTGGCTGACAGATGCCACTCTCCACTGCTTTGTGCAGACATGAGGACCCTGGGCAAGCTGGGCAACCAGCTCTTGTAGCAGTCTCTGCTCCTTTCACTTAGCTACACAGTAGAAAATGAATATTCCAGGTGCAAAACAGCAGTTTTTTTCCAATGGGTGGGTGTGCATGTGTGCAGACAAGTTTCACACAAGCACACCTGACACTTTGCACTTCTAGAGAAAAGAAGCTCAAACTGCACATGCACTATGCTCATGGAGGTAAGGAAGGAGGAGGAGTTCTGGCTAAGCTACCAAGGCAAAACTCATAATCTTAAAACATATCTTTTAAAATATATCTTTTATATATAAGATAATAAGATAAGATATATTTTAAGGTGTTTAGCATCCATTTTGTGCAGATAGGGGCTGAGGGTGGTCATTTAAACTTAACTTTGGTCCTTGATGTCACAGAGGATGTTTAGCAGGGCTTCCAGAAACACCTGTGTCCAAGGGCTTTAAAACCAAGACAGTAGAGCTTAAATCAGCTGAAACAGCTACAGGATAAGATAAAATCTCCTTAAGTGAAAGAGCTGACACTTTAACAATTCCTTCCCTCCTAGGCCAGTCTTTACCTACCTACATGCATACATACTCTAGATTACAATTGCATTAATCCCATTTGGAAGCTGTTCTCTTGCAAATGACAGTTGTTTCCCCTTCTTGATGGATTTTTTTCTGCTCAAGTTGAAATATATAAAGCAACTATTTTCAAGGACCACTAACAATTTTAATATCACTTTCCTATATATACAGGTGCCCTCAACTGCACTCACAATGGCGTTCACAGGGCATGCCATCCCTGAGGACAGATGAGTTCACTGCAACGACTGAACATATTCAGAGAGTGTCTTGTGTGTTTTCAGTGAGTATAAATTTCTTAATGATTGCTCTGCTTCTGTAAAGGGAGAAGTTTGTCTGGGGCAGATTTTAATGATACAATAGGAAGACATGTAACAAACACACCCAAGTTTCAGTTTTCAGCACAAATCTAGGGGGGCAACATTGCAAATAAAAGCCTTGTGTTTCAGGTGGCTTTGATTCAAAAATCCTAGAGGAGTTAAGTTGTTCCACTCCAGAGAAGCACAACATTTCATTGTCCTCTGAGATTTCTTACTTATTATTTATAAACCTTCAGACATCAAAATGAGTGGAATAAGCCAAGCATACAAAGTAAACGATGGATATTTTGAATTGTTGTTTGCAGCAAGTGACCATGAGAATGAGCAATAGTAATACAGGTTCTTCCTGTGCCTATGGTCGTGCTTTTCTGCTTTCTTGAATTCTGTTAAACTATTTAGCAAGGAACCAATTCAAAATTCACTGGAATACACAGCTATGTCTATAGGAACAAACACTGCATCAGCATGGTCCAAAACATCTGAAATGAGAAAAAGAAATAGAAGATATTTTTTCTGTACTTGCAAGAATTGATTTCTCATGCAAAGAAAAAAGAGTGTCTCTGTCCTCCTGAAGATTCTCGGGAAACCCTGGCAGGGCAACCAGAAGACCTGTGCCATTGCTTTTGTCCATCTTGCATCTGAATGAGTACTTCCCTCTTAGGCAGCTTTGTGTGCCCTGGAATGGATATTTTCAGTTCAAGAGCTGACTAAATAAATAAAGAGCAGATCCCTGAAAAATTTGTTTTTGTTTTCTTGGATATAATCCCACATATCATCTCCAAATCAAACAAACACTTGGCAGGACCTAAAACAAACATTTCAGTCAGTTCTGGTGCTCCCCTGAACACACCCTGCTGTAGCTGCATGGTGAGGACATTTACCCGAGGCAAGGAAAAATTAGGTTCAATCCCATTCACTGTGCAAGGGTATCTCATTCTTATCATCTGCCTTCTACATGCCTTGCTTGTCACGCTACAAGGGTTGGTCAGGAGCAGTTCCCCCAACTTCCTTGTTCACACTGCAGAGCTTTCTGAAAAACACTTGGCTGCTGCCTTGAGGAGGAATTGTATTACATCTCCCACTCCCAGCGTCTCAGCTCTCAGTGCATGTCCTGTCGCATAGTTCTTTCCAATGAAAATCTGTACGTGAATAATGTGTGACATAGCACAACCAAGTCACTCTGAGGAAGATCTACCTGCAATTACCCTTTAGGCTTATAGTTCATGCCCTGTCCTTAGCAGCATAGAGCAATGGGGCAAAGGATGTGAAAGCCCCACTCTGGAAGAGAAGGTTTTCAAAACTGGGTCTTCCGCATTCTTGGTGGACTGGATATTGAGTAAGTTACAGAAATGCCTGACTCCGTTTTATTCATCTAGCATAAAACAACAAAATTCGCACTACCCAGCAAGTTCAGACAAACAGCCTTAGGATGCCAAATCTGCATTTTTACTTGAAGAAAATAATCCCTCTCCCATACCCTGCTTCCAAAGGGATTAACAAGAATGTGCCAGCCCATCCCTCCAGGCTTGCCTATACAAAAGCAGCACTCCAAAAGAGCATTTATCTCTGAGTCAGAATAGTTTCCCATCTAGTAAATAGAATATTTCTTGGTCCTAATAAAGAGCAACAATTCATAGTTAATATCTTTAACAAGAACTTTTGATACATTTCCAGAAACTAAACCTGCAACTAATATCCTGGGACTGAGAATGTTACTGATCTTGCCAAGTCAATCTAGTGCATGGCTTTGGAGAGTAAGGAAGATAATACAGGCCCTCAGGGTAGGATTTCTCAGAAAGGGCTCAGGGTGAGAAGTTCTAGAGAGCAAGAGGCAGAAGGGAGCAAAAGCATGGGGGAAAAACTGCCCTCTCTGGCAGGGCGGCTCCTGGCTAGTCCCCAAGCAGAAAGAACATCCATATTCCATTCCTGACCCTCACAGCACTGACACATACATACACTGTAGCTCCTGTCTTCAATAAAACCCTTACCCTCCATCTCACCATCCTTATTTCACACTGCTGAGCACAGAATTGCCCCAAAGGACTCCACTCTGAGCAGCATGAAAGCTGCTGGGGAGCACACAGCCAAGAAATTTAGAGGTGTGGAAAGCATGAAAGATACACCAGGACAAACCAGGAAAATAAAAACATACAGAACATATAGAACAGAGAAAACAAGAAATTATTCAGAAACATTTTTTAAGTGGGAAGACCAGATGGATGGAAATGCTAGATAAATGTTGCAGCAAATGTCCTTGGTACAATGTGATGGGGTTGGAGGGAGGGAGACAATTGCCTGCCACTCCGGTCCAAGCAAGATGTGTTTCACACGGAAAATATTTCGGAGGCACAACAGGAGCTGTGTTCTCCTGAGAGAACCTTGAAGACAAACATATATATATATATATAGTCTGTTCAGTATGAGTATTGGTATTGGGCATCTATAAGCAGAAAGAAGAGTGTTCACTTTTGTGCACACAGTTACAAAGACCCGAACAAGCAGTGCTAGCTCACGATGTAGAATTTCTGGGACTTGCACCTACCTTCATTTCTGCAGTGGTTCTTTCATGCAGTAACAAAACCGCTTCAGGAAACAGCATTTCTGCAGCCACAACACGGTACAGGCTGGAGGTGACTGCTCAGCTGGGATTCTCTTCTACTCCCTGACACAACAGGGATCTGGATGCTCCCACAGAGCTGGACTCTTCTCAGAGAGGCACAGCAATGGGATGAGAATGGTCACAAGCTACATCAAAGGAAATCATGGCAAGATATAAGGAAAAACTTTTCCATCGAGACAGTATTCAAGCACTGAAACAGGTTGCCCATATAGGTTTTGAAATCTCTGTTCCAGAACTTGATGGGACACAGCCCTGAGCAAGCTGCTCTAACTGTTAGCTGGCCCTGCTTTGAGCAGGAACTTGAACCAGATGACCTCTGTAGATCCCTTGACACCAAACTGTGCTGCAAGAGTGCTTTCTGCTCTCCCATGTACAGCTGATCCCTGTTAGTACAAGATAGTGCATTACTCACCCAGTTACTCACTGGCCTCTCATATAGTTGTAATATTTTAGCACTTGACTCCCAGTCAGTCTTTGAGAGACAAAGCTTAGTTTGTTGGATCTCAAGCACCATCCATGAAGGACCAAGGCCCCACTATCCCCTTACAGGTCTGCGCGAAATGAGGGATCTGAAGCTATGTTCTGTGCTTCAGGCACCACGCTTCATAAGCCCAGGCGCTCAAGGTAACTTCCTACCCTCATTTCTTCCCAACACTCAGGGTCATGTTGCATTTCTTGTCTATTCAGCTCTCTTTCTCATCACAGCAAAACCAGCAAGGTCTGACTGCATCTGTCACCTAAGCATCAGAGCCCTGTGGCAGCTCTGTGTGGACAGACCACAATCACTCTGGGTGGAGACTTCCACATGTGCACAGTCAGTGATGTACAAGTAGAAGTCCTAAAACTCCTGCTTGCCCACCTGGTTGCATCCAAGGCACAGATGAGACAGCAGAGCATGTGCCTTGCTTAACTATACCTCAGGTGTCACCAAAGAAACGTTTAGATCTGTTCAACCCTCCTTAGGCTCAGAAGACATAACATTGCCTAGGAACTCCCCTTGAAAATGCTGGGATTTGAGCTACTTACTGACAATCTTGTTTCCTTCCTTTATCCCTGCTGAAGCCTAGCTGTGATTAATATTCACATGTTCAGCTGGATTCTCTCTAAACAGTACTAACAGAGCACTTGAAAGCCTTCAAGGCTTCATTCTTTTTGATGTGGTTTTGCTGGCTGACACAAAACCTGTGTGAAATTACAGCCTGATTGAAAGCCATAGCACATCATCCTCTTTAAAATGCAATAGCTTCCTGACATAGTAATGGGCTGCTTTGGAATATTCATCTTAGTGTTTTACATGACAAAATGGGGCAGCACCCTACTTGGGTAAGACAGAAGGTTATGGGGTCATTTGTGCAAGGCTGCTGCAGAACCTTCTGCTCTACCACGTGCACTCCCATATGTGCTCTTTCCTCTCATGGTAATGGAGGTCTGAGGAACCACTAAGGAAGAATAGCAACAAAGCCTGCCTTTCCAGCCAGAGCCTTACCCAAAGGAGAGATCTGGGGAACTGTGTGGATGCCTCCCTCATCCAAGTGCTCCGGACAGAGCAGCCTCCCCAGACCATAAGAGAACAAGCTGCCAGTGTGCGCCTGACTTACCCCGGGTGATGCCTGAGACATCATGCTGTGCTTAGGGATAGCAGCAGAATGGGGATGCTACCAAAGCTGAACATTCTATTTATAAATGTTTGCCTTTTGAGAAAAATCATGTTAAAAACAAGCATTGTAAGTAGCTAGCTAGAGTAGTGATGTCAGTCAATAATAATTCCAACAGGGGATTTTGTGAGTTTCTGTTCTGTGCTGCCTGAAACTCTATATTATAAGAAGTCCTACTCCTTCTGGGTGGACCTCATTTACTCCTTTTAGCCTAACTCCTCAATATTAAGGCAAATACTGAGAGACGTTTTGCTATTGCTCCTTCCTCTGAGACTAGGTATTAGAAGAGGACTCACACTGTGCTTGGGATAAGAGACAAGGTGAAAGGAGGGTTCTGGTGCCATCTTTCCCTGGTTGTTCTCTCACAACAAAGGGAAAAGATCCCAGTCATACCTGGTACCATGCAAGGCTTTGCCTTGTATTAATACATATAATATCCTTATGTGCCCCCTAAAATCTCCAGAAACTGATGCTTAAAATAGAGGAAAATCATGATTTACCTTACATGTGAGCTATGAGGGCACTTCTTGTTGCTTATAAAGCAACCAAGTGTTCAGACACTGCCTGAAGAGCACACAGAGGTCTTGGTCTCACAACATACACTCTTGCTTTTTATATTCTTTTCATATTTCCTTCTGACAGCTGCAATCTCAGTTCCTCAAATGACAGTTTTTTACATTCAGACAAACAAAAATGTCAATATTACATGAGGCTGATCTGGCTTGCAATGCCATACTGGTAATGTGAGTCTCTAAAAGGCCTGACTGATTTTGGCAACCCCAAAATTCAGTGTTCACTTCAGCGTGGCCCTGGTGTTAGACATGTGACAACAACAAGTGCAAAAACTGAAACAGGGCTTAATGCCCTTAGAAAAGGTCCTGCACACAAAACTACTTTTATTTTTGTCCTGGTGTATCTACAAGTGTATAATGTTCAGAAAATATAATGTATCTACAAGTGTATAACATTCAGAAAACATAAGAAGAAGCTTAGCACCCAGACTTGCCGAGACAGATGGACAGTGAGGCTCTTTCTCTGGTTAATCACTTTGTGGGAACACAGCCCCAAACTCTGATACTTAAAAGAAAAGGTCCACAAGCTCAGACATGCAACAGGTATTTGAGTTTTCAGCTGGCCTAACTATGTGACCTGTGTCTTAGTTTACTGAATAAAAAGATACACACCTAGACGAAGATGCTGAAAGGCGAGGCCCATATGGATATATTTAAGAAAAGCCCTTTTTCCCTTTCTCCCCCCTCATTGGACATCTATTTTGGCTAGGGAGAAGGTTGGCAGGGTTTGGGTTCTGGCCATGAGGAACTCAGCCCAGCAGCCTGGTCGCTTGGTGGAAGAATCGAGGCATTCAGCACAGCTCTTGTTGATCCAATTATAAAGGATTTACATTAACGCAATTGTGCAGTGAGCAGAAACTTTCTAAGTGGAAAGGTCTGCTTCAGTTGCCGTGCTAGTGTGTTTGCTTATTCCTGCCAAATAAACAACATCTCCTGCTGGGTGATTGGAAACAAGTGTAAGAAGTTCTGGTTATATGATGCTAATCCTTACAATATAATCTCAACTCTGCTCTACAATGACTTCTCCAAATTGGAGAAGGCTGAGCTGGTCACACAGCAAAGCCTGTGGGTTGGCAGTGGGAGCTGGCTGTGTGGCCGGCCAAGATCCTGCCTGGGGCTGGGCTGTGGATGGGAAGCTCCGGGGTCTCGTAACTTGCCCACCTGCCTCCCTGCGGGTCCGACACTCCTCGTACAGGCTCTTGCAGGCACTGAGGGATGGGCTGCAGAGGAGTATCAGAGCTGTGAAGGGATGGAGAAGCAGGGTGTGGAGATGGCATGCAGTCCCAGTGCTCTGCGGGAGGGTCAGCATCGCTCTTGCTGCAGCTGCACGTGGCTGTGTGAGGCCTGTCAGGACAAAAGTTAGGTGTGCTCCTCCCAGCAGCAGTTGCGGTCACGAGGCACTTGCTGCCAGGGACAGTCATCTCTACAGCTGTTGAGGAGCTTACAGCAAATCCACCAGGCTGTCTACAAAGATGTGAAGTGGAATTTCACCAAGTGGCAAAAGCATCGTGATTTTGGTACGAGTTTTTTTTCTCTCTCCCCCCCACCAAATAAACCTGTTCAGAGGTGAACGCAAACATGAGGGTCAGCATGAGCCAGCTTTTGGCTTCAAACGACAAGCCCAAGCCTAGCCCTACACTGGATATGCAGTAGACTTTCCTGCCCCTTTTTAATATGAACCTCTGTAGAAAGAGAAGAAGAGAAATGTAGAAGAGAAATTGTAGAAGAGAAATGCACTCCTTGCTGTGCCTAGACATGTTTATAGTAACACTAGCTATTTCAAAAAAAAAAAAAAAAAAAAAAAAAAAAAAAAGGAGAGGGGGGGAACGGAACCCATTACTAAGCTGTAAATACAAAGCATGTCCTGAAAATGCTGATCTTATCTAGCTCTTATTGGCTTTGAGCTGTGCCCAGTGCTTCACTGTGTATGTTGTGACATACCTCAGAAAACATGGGAGAAGTTATCTACATTTTACAATAATGAAATGAGCTCCAGTACAGCAGAGCATGGCAAAAAACCTCTGACCGCAAAGCTGCACTAAATTAATAATGTGGTTTTATTGTTTCCAGTGCCCAGATTTCTTTCCTTGCCTTGTACTGCACTCAGCTCTGTCCCAATCCACTCTGTTGGGACTGATCAGACTTGACATGGGGTATTGCTCACTTGTTCGAAGGAAGAAAGGTCATGGAAGATTTTATTTTATTTTTAAATCTTTTCTATGAAAAGGGATAGAAAGGTTTTCTCTCCTCCCAGTCTCTTCTGGTTACTTTTGTTCTTCCATTGCCATCTGCATCCCTGATGTTCCTTAACTGTGTGCTAAAGCTAATCCCTTGTTATCAGAGAGAAGGACAGCTACAAGTTCTCCCTGCCCACTCCCTAAAACACAGAGTAGAAAATTGCCCGATGCTGATATGAATATTAAACTGAAAAGCTGCTGAACAGCTCTCCTCACAGGGATGATCAGGCTCATGCTTTTTCTTCTGTACACGCGGCAGATCTAATAGTCGACCTGTATAAGAAGATCGCTGGGACTGAGGGGAAGAGCACAGAAAAATTAGATAAAACCGGGACCACCCACAACAAATGCAACTAGGACATGCACCTCAGCCAGAGCTTAGGTGACAAGGAGCTGAAGCCTGCACTGCCCCCTTGCAATATGACTTGGGAGTAACTCAGCTGCTCATTGCTTACCTGCAGTAAGGATCAGATGTCTCCTCAATGGCAGCTGTAGGAGCAAAGAATTTCCCTTACAAACAGATTTTTTTTTTTTTTTAATGGAATTCTTGCTTTTTTTCAGCCCCTTCCCTTTTTCTTCATGGCACATTCAAATTGCTCTTGCGGCAGCAGTGAAGTAGAAACTTCTGCTACCAGCTAGTAAGGCACCGTGCTGCTGTCTTCCCAAGGGGACTCTTCCAAAAGTGGAGCCCAGAGCCACCAGCTGAGTGACTGCTGTAATACCCTACCTTCTCCCTCCACCTAATGTGAAACTGTCCCCTGGTGATTTGCAAAAGCCAGTTCTTCCTCCCCTGACAGTTATCTACACTGCAAGACCAGGTTTAAACTTTGCCATCCATTTGTTCAAGACCTGTGAGCAGAGCAAGGCTAGGAACACACTTTATTTAAACCTGAACTGTCTGGGAGCTAGGGCCTCTGAGCTGGTGTTTCCACCCAGGCTGCCTGGTATGCAGGGTGCTCCTGACCCAGCTTGCTGGGCTCTCAGGGAGAGCATGAGACTTCCTATTCACTCCCAGCACAAAACATATTGTTGGCCCAGTGCACCTCAAGCTCTCCTAAGCTTCTTGTGCCTTAAACCACCATGGGCCATACCCACCCCCCTTAACCCTTGTGGCTTTGGCCTTTGTGCACAACAAAAGCCAAATTAGCTCAGGCAACATACTGTCCAGCAATGACCAACCTTCCAGGAGCCCCTGGGTAAGGATGCTTCAGTGTAGGTACTGAGTACTGGGCAGCACCTGCTTATCCTTGAGGAAAAGCACCAGACTTTCAGCTGACCTTAGCTCTCCAGGCCCACAGGAGAGATGTGCACACACTACCTCCCCTTCACACAGCCACATGTATTCAGCCCAGCCAGGACTTCTGCTGGCCCTGGCCTCCAAGCCCTGCACAGGTGCAAACACCTACCCCAGCAGGCTCAGCACTTAAACCAGCCACTGCAGCTGGAGCAAAACCACTACCAGCAGCACAGCCCTGCAGCCCCAGAGCCAACCCCATCATTCCCCAGGCAGATACAGTCTGTCAGTACAGGCATCCCCCACCGCATGATCCAGCCTGAGCATCCCCTTCCCAGCTGGCTGGATAAAAGAAAAAGGCAGAGGGCTGAGGAAGGCAGGACCTGAAAGCTGCCTGTGGTCCACTGACAAGTGATGTGCAGCTGCTGTGCTGCCATTGGACCCCTTCACTACACAGGGGAATGGGAGAACTAGATGATAGGCCCTCTGACCTTATATAGGCCTGGTATTTCCCAGGAGTACTGTTCAAATCACCAGATGACAGGAAAGCACTGTGAAGAAGGAGGGACATTTTGAAGGTCACTTCTTGAGTTTCATCTATTGCACAAGGAAGAATACAGAAGCCAAAAGACTAGAAGGAAAGCAGAATAAAAGAAAGTATGACCCTGTCCCAGTACTTGTATAGCAACATTGTGGTAGCAAAGCTCAATACCAGGCAGTACGGGAGGAGGCGGTGATTTTATTTTGACCCAGAACTGCCTTTGCTCACACACATTTTCATACCTGCCTTCTCACCAGTACCAGGGATCAGGCAAAATTATTTGCAGAGGCACAGGACAAGACATGCTGGCTCGCAAGCCTCACCACATCTCCTGGGTTCTCCATAGCCCAGTGACCATATGCTGCTCTTGGATCCCATAGGACCAGATAGGGATGGCAAGCTGCTGACTCCATCCTGCCCTTCCTCTCTAGGTCATTAGCAACACTGCTCATCTGCTTGCATACTTTTCTCTCTTACAGCGGCTGCTCTCCCCATCCCCAGTGATTCATGGCTTCAGCCCTTCCTCTTCTTTTGGGTTTCCCTTGTTTTCCTGGTCTGGGTGTCCCAAGAGGCTGGATATGGCTGTGCTACCTGACCTGTCAATCTAGGCACTATGGCACCATACTATTCCATCCTGCCTCCCCACCATTCCTTCTGGTGCTCCCACATCCAGATCGCTCTCTACTCCATCACACAAATGTTACTAACTGTAAATCTTGGCTCTTCAAGGGTAGGAAGGCCTGAAGGTTCAGAGACTGATCTGTCAATGGCTGTCTTGGGAAAAAAAGCACACATTATTCATTGTAAACATTCTTTCTCCCTCATTCTTCCTTTTTTTTTTTTTTTTTTTTTGATTTTTTTTATTAGAGGCATTGTTCCTTTTACGGGGGAGTCTGCCAGCTCTGCAGGTCCCACCACTCATTTACCACTGTCAGCTCACAGAAGGAGCAACAACAGGTTCTTCTAAAATAAATTCCACCCACAGAAAACTCCCAGAGGGACGAAGCTGCCATTTCAGAGCACTACCTCTTTTATTTTTTAAATGCACTGCTCTTTTCACAGACTGCAAACTGGGGCTATTTTGTTTTTTGGGAAGATTTCAGAAGAACCTCCTTGCAGCTCTGAGGTCCTTCAGGGCTCCAGCTTTTCCTGCTATAAGAAAACAGGCCACAGCTACATGATGTAGATACAACCCTGGGCAAAAGCAAATCTGGTAACCTTTAGCTGGCCATTGGATGCTACAGAAATAGCCTGTGGGTATAACAAAGAGTTTGTTCATCATCTCACCCTTTTAAACCTTTTTTCAGGAGAAGAGCCAGATTCCTCTTCCATATTCAACACTCAGTATCCCTGAAGTGATTGTATGATTCTTGTCCTCAAGTGAACAGTGTGTTTCTACTTCAGTAACCCCACTTGGCAGGCTACCACACACATTTATTATTTTCTGCATGAGAAAGTGCTTTTCAGTCCAAACTTTTTTCTTTCTTTCCTTCTGCATTTTTGTATGAAGACTTATCTACTTACCTCTGTCAGGTTGAAAATAGTAACTGGGTTGCAGGTGATCTTTTTTTTCATTATCTAAAAGTTTTTAAACTCTAAAGGAATCTTTGATTTTTAGGTAGTCCTTCCTCAAAGTAGGCCAAATTTGGAGTTTAACACCAAACATGGACATCCCCATGCTCCCCGGGGCCAGCCTCGGCGCCTTGCCCAGTGTTCTGCATGACCATACGCACGTCCACCAGTGCCCTTCTCTCTTCCTTGGGCATGAGCATGAGGTCCCATGGGTTGGACATGGGTTGGAAAATACAGACCCCCCCATCAAAAGGAAACAGTGATCTGAGGTGTCCCCTTTGTTTAACATTGTTAAAAATTTCTCCAGTTTTATTTAACAGTTTAAATAATCATTAGAAGAGGGTCCAGAGTCGGGGCCTCAGGTCCTCACTGAGGACGTACAGTAACCATGTGGCTGGCGGTGTTGCTCTTGCCTGCTCTGACATGCTTTTCCTCTCCCTCCCAAATGCAATCCTGGATAAAAGTGGATAAAGACAGCTCTCCTCTTCCCTCCCGCCCCTGTGACTCTAAAAGTCCAGTGGCTAACACATTTGCTTACTCAGCAGCAGATGGAAAGAGGATTAAAACCTGTCTTTTGCAAGGAAGTTTGTATCTACCCTTCTCCATTTGCCAGTGCCACTTGGGATTTAGTACAACCCCCCTCACCCCTATATTTCTAAAATGTCCAGGTCAGTTGCTTTCATGAATTTCTTATTCATTTTGCATTGGCTGAACTAATTAATTGACTGGTCCAGTACATGAATACTTTCAGATCAGCTGGAAACTGAGTTTCCAGTGAATAAATAGATCCCATTTTTTAAAAAAAAACAAACAACAAAACAAGCAATTCCAGACCTGGCAGTATCTCTCCCGCACATTCCAAAAAAAACCTGGAGTTCGTACAGCATCCGGCAGAGCTAAGCATGAAGTTTCCTTCTCCTGGCTACAGGCCCATGTGAGGAGCATGGTCTCCACCAGCTCCCCCAGGCCCAGCTTCGCCCGGGTGGCCCACAGAAGACTGCAATATCACCAAGGCCTTCAGATGGGTTTCACTTCCCCCAGGAGCTGTGAAGATGTGCTAAACATCTTGCCTTCCTTTCCCCAGGCTGTAATTACTTGCTGGTGTTAGACAATGGCTTTATTAACTGCTCCTTCTTACCATTGCCAGGATCTTCATCCGTCTTCTGTTTTACCAGGCCCTTTGAGTGCGATTCATTCAGCCAAATTTGGAGGGCTACTGTAAAGTAGTCTCTATTTGGGCAGCTTATTTAGCCTTCCTTTGTAGGCAATGGAAAGAAATGGGCTCTTCTAGCAACCAGCCGTTCAAAATGGACTGTCCTTCAAAGAAAGACTCAAGGAAGCCGTATGGGTCATGGCACAGAAATACCTGTCTCTCTACACTGAATAAAAAGGGAGTCTATGAGGACTTGTCCAGATCACCTCTGGAGATGCTTTAAACTTCAGAAAAATTAGATGAATGCTATCCTCAGAGACGGCGCATTTTATGACCGAACACTCTGGGTGTCTACATGCCTTGAATAGCTCTGCGGTCTCTGCAGCACTGTCTGGACGCCGAGATGCTTTCCCCTAAAGCAATTGTAGCACAGCAGTAGTTCGCTGTTCTCAGCGATGTTGTAAAAGGGCTTTCTGATGTCAGGATACTCTTTAATGCAACTAAGAACCATTTCCACTGCTTTGCAGATCTGTGAGGTTATGGCATCGCACAATGAATCAAACAATCGCACTACTCTTTTCTTTTTTTTGGAAATGAATACAAAGAAAAGGAAAAAAGAGAGACAGAGAGAGCACGGTGAGACTTACATCCTGTGTATTTCTGAGAAGAGAAAGAAGTTCCTGACCCTCCACAGCACCAGCACCAGCACAGAATAAGAAGGTGCTCCAGAAAGGCTGGAATTTAAGATTTTACCTCAGCTGTTTCCTGTGAAATAACAAAAACAGTAACAAAAAGAGGGGGAGGGGGAAAAACAGACCATACAACTATACATTCCAGCCCATTTTACTGTGTCACTTCAATAGCACAGGAGTTTTAAGTGTTATTAAACTGCGCTGTGTTAGCAGACTGGGCTTCTGATGTAGACAGCAGATCAATTGAGAGATTTCAAGCACCCAAGCCAGCAGTTGAATTTGTGTAAGTTTATAACACAAAGCCTCTCTTGAGAGCTTGGCCAGGCTCTTGCCTACAACTCTAAGTGCCAAGCCCTGCAGTTTCATGAGTAACTTAAAGAAGGATAACCGAAGGCTGCTGCCAGAGGGGACAGCCAGTCCCATCTTCCTCCCCAACCAACTCTGACCCTGTCTCTCCTCTCTTGTGTCTACCACTTGTGAAAGCTACTGAGCTACCCAAATTTAATCTCTACATTGTACAGAGCAATTTTCAGCCAGAGCAACAAGCCCTGTGATTCCTCCCACAACTGAGGAGAAGGATGGGGAAGAAGGATGGTGAAGAAGAAGGTGCAACTTTCCCCCCAGCTGCAGAGCATGGTCTTGGGCACATCATGTTTTCAAAGACAGAAGCAAAAGCAAAATACTATTCTACGTCTGATCTTTTCCTTTTTTTCTTGGTTCAGAGGACCCCACCACCTTTGGTTTGTATCTAGAGGTTCATTGATTGTTCTCATTTTGTTGATTCTGCAATGGAAGACAGAAGAGCAACCCCTGCACTGCGGGCAACCCATACTCACTCCATCTTTGGGACGCCCACATCTCACTTCTCTGAGAGGTGGCAATGCAGACTGCTGGGGGAAGAGGGTTTTTTCAGTCCTAGACATGAGCCAGTGTGGTGCAATAGAAAGCAATGGCAAGGAACTGAACTGCAGGAGTTTGCCCTGAAGCTACTGGAGGAGACATCCTCTACCGTGCGCTCTGCTGAAGCAGAAACCCATAAACCTTTCGCTGTGGCAAGAATCCTGGTTCCAAGGGAAACAGTCAGAGAAAACTGTTGATAGCCCCACGCTATGGACTTGCTTCATAAGAGGAATATTGTAACTGTACAAGAGCATGCATCAGAGAAAGAAAAATGTTGCACGGATCTAAAATTGGATAGCCCACACAGTTCTGTTGGCTGACATAAAGCTAGAAGTAACGATCATGGCTACATAAACCTCTTTTGAAGTACAAGACAGACATCAAAATAAATCACATCACTGATTTCAGCCTGGACTGGCAAGTGTCTAACTCCTCAGCGGGGTGCCTTTGCTAATGTCACAGCACCCAAAACAACTGCCTGTACTCCCAAATTACCCACGTGTTCATTGCTTTGCCCTCCCGCCACCCTGGTTTTCTTTCTGTAGCTGAAGACACCGACACTGAGGTGGACACGGACACAGGGCATGCGCCATGAACAGGGAATGGGCTGTGGCGGGACTCCAGCAGCAGGGGGGCCGGGTGGGAGCTGAGCTGGGGAGGTGACAGGTCCTCCGATGAACGCGTGCCCTCCCTCCGCCACAATGTGGGCACCTCGCTGTGTATCACAGCACCAGGGAACATGAGCCCTTCCTTCCAGGTGAGTCAAAGAGAAACTCATCAGCCTCGCTCTGTAGCAGCAGATAAGGGACAGAGGGAAACAAGGGTGCTGAACTTTCTTCATGGCAAGCTTATGGCTGGCTAAAATGAGTCCCTAAATAGCGAAAATAATTCCAGATTTTGGTGATAAATCATTGGAGTGCTGAATCAGAGACTTATACCTTGGACTATGGACCTTCTTTGTCCTAAAACTGGTCAATAAAACAGTGGTTTTCTACTTTCATTGACTTTTTTTTTTTATCAAATTTTTTATCAAATAAAAGAAAAAAAAGAAGAGATTTTAAATAAAGTCTGGGTTTTACAAAGGCTAGATTTACTGTGCAATATACATTTCATAACAAACTATTTTGCATTCAAGGTGTTGATATGTGTTTACACATCATGGCAGCCTTTTGCCAGAAGCTATAGTGAGGTCCTCTCCAGTCTCCCTTTCCTACACTGTGGCAATAAAAATCTTCTTATTTCAGACTCAAACACTCCACCAGCCTCTGGACCTGCTAATGGAGAGAGGGCCTTACACATAACCCCCACCACATAAGCTCCAAACTTTGGTACCTAGGACTACTGTTTTCCACGTCTATCTATTCGTCTTATGTTCCAGCTGTTTCCTATTGTAATAAATATTTCCTGCTCAGAAAGTTTCAAAGAGCTGTTTTTTTTTTTTTTTTTCAATTTGTTTTGTTCTTTGGCATTTTTTTGGGTGGAAGGACCAGGAGGTGAAGGAGAGGGATGCGTATCTGCCAGATAATTTGATAGGCTTTTCAAAATGTTATTTTTCCCCAAAGAATTTTGCCTAAGTCTAACAGTTTTCCAAACCTCCAGATAAATCAGAGGCTTTCGGTCTAGCCCAGCTCTATCCCTTGCACATATCCCTTGCAAAGTGTAAACTTCCCCCAAAGCTACCTAAATTTAGGCAACCAGACTAAACTTACTGTTGCAACAGTGAAGTGTTAGATCATATGTATGTATGTAAGAGGTACAACTTAAAATTAGTTAATCTTTAACTTGCTTGTGATAATTTTGCTGTCCTGTTCAAATGAAAATAGCAGACAGAAATGATTCAGTCTTGGCCAATGTTATTTTTAATTCATCAGGATTTATTCTATATGTTTTCTTCCAAGCAATTGCATATTGAAATGTGTGCAGACATATTGTCCTCTGACAGTGGTTTAGTTTTTTGTTCTCCATTTTTGCATAAACACCATATAGATGGTAATATACACATATATACACATATATACAGAGAGAGGTACAGGCAAAAAGGAATCTCTTTATGAGGCTAAGTAATCATTAGACATCTTTCACTAAAAATGTTAGAAATGTGCAGATACTCTATATTTAGAAAGGGGTTTAAAATGAAGAGATGGTTGTCTAGTGAATAGAGCATCTTCTGCAGCAGCATTTATACTATGCCTGGTTTTTAGGACTGCTATGAAGCTTTAATTCGCTATAGCAAATCTGCATCAAGCCTGGGATGATACTGAGGCAAGATCAAATAATGATTGCTTGTGAGAGCTCTTTTTTAGTCCTTGCTTATGTTCCACTATCTATCTTTTAAATTTGGGTGAGTTTGGTTTGTTGTTGTTGTTTTCTTTTGGTAATAAATTGACATACAGTTGCTGCAACAAACTACATGCAAGAATCTTTTCTTATCAAGTCTAGTATCAAGGGACAGAGCTGAGATTTATTCTAAATGCAGTATTCATAAAAAGAGCTGGCAGTGCTTCAACAGCCAAAGGCCAAATCCTGCCCCTTTCTACTTGGGCTGGTACTTTTATCTTATTACTCTACTTGGGAAAATGGAGATAGGCAGGCTCCTTATATGATGGATTTTAAGCCTAAAACACAAGTAAAACCTTGGATCTTCTATACTTAAGTCATATCTGAAAGTGGTCCTTAAGCTCCTAAGCCTTTTAGATGTTTTTGACAGAGATACTCAGGAACATAATAAAAACACATCAATTTTTACATAAACTTTACAAAAAAAAAAAAAAAGAGCAAAAATATGCTCATTGGTTTGCTTAGCCTTTTATTCCATCATTATGGCACAAGATAGAACTTAAAGACAGCATCACTGAATAGGTCTTCAAATTCATTAAAATTAACACTGTTTTATAAAATTCTTTTGATATGATACTTTCCCTTATCAAGTGATAAAATAATTTTCTCTAGAATACTGAAGTACATTGCCACCTGCTGGCCAGAAACGTTTTTGCAATTTAAAAACACCAGAACGTGTATAAAACATCATCTAACAATGCAGCATACAGTTATTGAAGAAGTACTATTGACCCAGACATTGGCACAATATTTATAGAAATGCAGCTGTGAACTTCTCCAAATGGCATATTCATTTCCGAATTCTGTGTGAGTCCCTTTTGCTAGTATCTCTGTCTTTATTTTTCTTTTTGCTTTGTCTAACTTACTTAATGCTGAAGCTTTGTTATTTCAAAGGAAAAGCCATATTCTTTCTCAGTTGTTACACACCTCAATTTATTGGGTTTGTTTTTCTAAAATTTGGATTCCAGTTTATTGTTTTAAAACAATACATAAAATGATACATTTATAAATATATATATTATATCCTGTATACATAACATTGTTTTACCTTTAGAATGGGAGGGTAGACCTTTGCACTACATCTTTAGTTGGTTTAGGCACGGCCTTGCTCTTACGTGATTCTCTGAACTGCTTCTTACCAGAATCTAAAAAAAATACTTTTACAATCTATCTTGTATCAAATTTTAATTTTGTTTGCAAATATATTTTTAAGAAAAAAATATTTTGTATTTTCCCCCTTAGCTCACTATTACCCTTATAAAATATATGGCTTTTCATGTTCCGCTCTATTTTAGTGTTTTTCAATAGGCAGTGAAATGAAGGACAACTTCCCCCCTTAACAGTTTTTTTTTTCTTTTATAAGCACAGAAACCAGCTTGTGCACTTTCTATAGAATTCCAATGCATATCACGGTAATGTAAGTGCAGTGATTTTTAAAAAAGCAGTCATGACTGATTGACATCTGTATATGAAAACATAATATATGATTATCATACAATACCCATTACAGAATATACAATCATCAAAACTGCAGATATATAAATACATTTTTAGCCACATTGAAGTAATAGTTTTATCTTATACACAGCGTATGCATACAGACTTATTAGACTAAAATTTTCATCTTGTTTTTTTTCTCAAAAGCTTGCTGAAGAACAGGAACATACTGTATTTGTAAATGGATTGCTTGACAGTGCTGTTAAGAAATTAAAGTGAACAAGGTTTAAAAAAATTATATGTAACTTGGTAGAAAACAAACAGGCCCCCCTGTTTCCCAATGTCACCGTTGTTTTCCTATGAGAGAGAGGCATAGGTACGAGTGGCAGTTCTGTTGAGTTTGATCATACAAGGGTTTCTGGGAGGGCATCAGGGTTATCAGCTGATAAAAGCTCCCAGATTTGCCATCTCTCTCTTTGCCAATCATGCCAGTCTGGCTCTGAAACATTTTTACTGTTCTGACTGTGAGCTGCCGTCGAGTAGATATTACCCACTTGGGTGTGCGGGGACGATCGCTCCTGCCTGGAGATGGCCTGCTCAGGGGCTTTGGCTGCTGGTCCTCCAACTGCTCTGGTCCCTGAACTTTTTTCATGTCGTTGAAGTCTCCACAAAGAGTGCAATGTTGAAGAAACGCTTGATCGCTGCGACAATGCAGAGCTTGTTTTTGCTGGGCCAGGGTATGGGGGTGGTGGCCTCTCTTTTCTGTAGGAGGGCTTGGCTGTGCTCTGCGAACAACCTGCATGTGAGTCATGCTCAGTGAGGTCCTCCACACTGCTTAAAGTCAAGTGCCGCTCTGACTTTGAATGTGACTGGTCCAAACTCCTGCCGCTGGCTTCGATATGTGGGTTACTGCACACCCGGGACACTGCGGGATGGAGCTGACACTCGGGAATGGCAGCAGTTGTCTGACTCCTTCGCATGACTTGTCTGCTGTTGTCCAATTCAGAGGAGCTGCCCTGCCATCGAGGAGAATAAATGGATAGGTTCCCCTGGGAAAGAGAGCACTGTCCAGGTCGCAGCAAGCTACTTTCATAAATGTTTCCGTAAGAACCTGGGGGCCAGAGTAGAAGAAAGACAATGTCAGTCTGCATAGTCATTTACATGACATTTTACAAGTTATTGCTTTTTCCCTGCATCGTACCACAGAAGACAGAAGGGGGCTTTTACCATCAGGCTGCACAATTAAAGGTTTATCAGCCCCGATATGGCTGAACCTGGGGACATGGAGCAACAGCCTTGCATTTTTCAGGCTACCAGACCGCAGATGGAGCTGGACTCTTTTCAGTGGTGCCCAGTGCCAGGACAAGAGGCAGTGGGCAAAAACTGGAACACAGGAGGCTCCCTCTGAACACCAGGCAGCAATTCTATGCTGTGCGGGTGACAGAGCACTGGCACAGGTTGCCCAGAGAGCTGGTGGAGTCTCCCTCCCTAGAGATACTCAAGAGCCACCTGGACATGGTCCTGGGCAGCCTGCTCTGGGTGTCCCTCAGTGAGCAGGGGGTTGGACCAGATGAGCTCCAGAGGTCCCTTCCAACCTCAGCGATCCCGTGATTGTGTGAACCTCTAATGTTTCTGATCTGAACCATGTCTATTGTATTACTGGGTGACTCAAGTACTTTGCTCTAACATAGAGCCTTACAGCACTCGGCACCTTTCAAATACATGAAAAGCAGGGGGTGTTTCAGTTGCACAGTTCCTCTGTGAGGTGGGTGCAGATGGGAGGAAAAACAAAGGCTGAACAGGTCAATGACTTGTCAAGACCACGCTGTTCAAAGGCAGGGCCAGAGTCCAGGGCTTCCAGCCTCACAGGCTGTGCTTAAGCCACTACTGCAGCTACTTTCAAGTCTCCACAAGGCGTCTACCTTCTAGTGAGTTTGAGAACTATATAAAACTGTTTTTTGAAGTAATTTGAAATTGACTTTTTAAATTGTCTTCTAAGAGTTTGAAATGCTGTCACGTTTGTAAAATCATTGTGCTTCTCTGTATTTTATTGAACAACTCTTTAAAAGTCCAAGATCTGGTCAGTGGCTTATGTACACATTTAACTCTCTGCAACATGAGTTCTCCTACTCATTTCACTGCAATTTCTCAAAACCTGGGAAGTGTTTATGTCTTTGCTAGCTTTGGGCTTTAAACTTCTGAGAAATATCTGACCTGTAATTCCTGTATCTTTGCAGCCACTTTTCAGTGTTGAATGCCAGGTGCCCCAGATATCAAAATGATCTTCTGAAACATCTAAATAGCAAGAAGAGGAGGAAGAAGATGATGAATCAGTCCTTTTAAAACCATTATTTAGAAACACATAAATGCAACAATAAGTTGAACTGACATAAAACTTTATGTAAAATATCAGTTGTTAACATATACCAGCATCTGGCTTACTGTGCACCTGGCACAAACAGACCAAATGTATTGTTTGCAGTTCCTGTAATGAATTTAGTGAACTCTGTATGGGCAGGACATCTGAGCTTGCTGAGAGAGTGAAATTTACCTTGTCCTCTGCCTTAATGAAGTCATAGAATCATAGAATGGTTTGAGTTGGAAGGGATCTTAAAGATCATCTTGTTCCAACCCCCCTGCCATGGGCAGGGACACCTCCCACTAGACCAGGTTGCCCAGGGCCTCATCCAACCTGGCCTTGAACACCTCCAGGGATGGGGCATCCACAGCTTCTCTGGGCAACCTGTTCCAGTGCCTCACCACCCTCATTGTAAAGAATTTCTTCCTAATATCCAATCTAAATCTACCCTCTTTTAGTTTAAAACCATTACCCCTTGTCCTATCACTACCCTCCCTGACAAAGAGTTCTCCCCAGCTTTCTTGTAGGCCTCCTTTAGGTACTGGAAGGCCACTATAAGGTCTCCCCAGAGCCTTCTCTTCTCCAGGCTGAACAACTCACTTAACCTCTCCTCACAGGAGAGGCCCTTTGATCATCTTTGTGGCCCTCCTCTGGCCTAATACTTCCATGTCCTTCTTGTGCTGGGGGCCCCAGAGCTGAACGCAATGCTCCAGGTGGGGTCTCATGAGAGCAGAGCAGAGGGGGAGAACCACCTCCCTCGACCTGCTGGCCGTACTTCTTTTGATGCAGCCCAGGATACAGTTGGCTTTCTGAGCTGCAAGTGCACGTTGCTAGCTCATGTTGAGCTTCTCATCAACCAATAACCCCAGGTCTTTCTCCTCAGGGCTGCTCTCAGTTCATTCTCCACCCAAGCTGTATTTGTGTCAATGGGAGAATTTGCACAAGAACAGGAGGATTTGGTCAAGAGAAGTTAGTTCATGTGCTTTTTTAAGAGAAAGAATGGCAAAGCTCCCTCAAGCAACCCCAGCAGTCACTGTAAGGCATGCTCTGCCTTACAACCAAGCAACCTGCAGCTTGATTCTTACAAGGAAGTGCTGTCATGTAACAGAGATTTAATGAAATGCACACATCAGGCATCGTGCTGGATTCTAACCATTTTGTGCCATTTTCTGATTGCATCTGGCAGTAAAGAAATTTCCTAATTCATCACGGTCTACTATCATTGTGATGCATATTGAAGTCTAAAAGATGACTAATATGATAAAACTTCATGTAATTTCCTGTTCATAACTTACTAGAAACCTAACCATATTTTGAAACCTATTCAGAGATTTAGATGCTGAATTCAGAACATAAATGCCCAGTGGCATTTATAAAGCACACAATTGAGATAATAGTCTAAATCCCATTAATTCCAAAGGGAATTAAGTGCCTAACCACTACTTCTGAAATCAAATGGTTTTAAAAATACCTCTAAACTGTTATCTGCAACCCTAAGCACTGAAATTCCTTAAAGTTTGGCTCACTACACATGTATTTCATGAAAGTAATTAATATTTTTTGACATTTTTAAATGAAAATCATCTGGGAGTGTTGGTGAGCTATCAGCTTTAACAACAGTTCTTTATAGAAGAAATCATTCAGGTGTGCATGCCCTAGACAGGTATGGAAATTATGGAGCCCTGCACTAGTATGGCTAGGTGTGTTATTGGTAACAGATGTAAAGCTGTGCAGCTCAGCTGTGCTCTCCAGTGCAATGGAGTTGAGGTCATTCTTTTCAGTTGGAGAAAATTTATAGCATGATGTCTTAAACTCAGATTTTTCCAAACTCTGGAGCATAAGCTTGTAGGTATTACAGTGCTGACAAGCAGGACTAGACATAAGTCTTTACCATGCTGTCACAGAAAGGCTGAAAAGCAGGACATATAGAATCCCATTTTCATAAATAATAGCTCCAAGTTTTGACAAATGCCACACTAAGAGCATCCCTGACTGACTTTAGCTGCTGAGCTAAAGAGGACTTAAAGCTCAACACAAAAAAGGGATATTGGTCAGTCCCTTCTTGTGGGGTTGTTACACTACAATAACCTCAAGTCCTGATAGCTGATAATACAGAGCAGACACTTTTCAGTTACTTCAGAAATCCGCACTGGTCACTTAGAAAGAGGAACACAAGCAGGATATACCTTTTCCAGCCTGTGATGCAGAAGAATTCTCCTTTGTCTTAGGCTGCAAATGACCAACCAGGGTGTACTGTTCAGGTACCCTGTACAGCTTATCTGGACTACGCGCAACTTCTTCTTGCGTTGCCATCAGTGAGCGTTCAGAAAGTACCGGGGAGTTGTTGTCGTACGGGGAGACATCTCCGCTTGAAGCTTTGTTGGAGTCCGTGGAAGAGTGTCTTTCTCCTGTGGAGTAGGAACCTTCTGACCGCAGCATCTCAGGGCTTCTGGGAAATTTTGTTAAACAAACTATTGTTAATGAAAAATGCTTTATGTTCACAGCTACAGGTGCAGTTTGACATCATATAAATAAAATTAAATGCAAAAGTATGATCACAGCTGCTGAAATGAAAACACTTCAGAAGCAGTATAGAGGTGAATTTTCCATGAGTAAAACTTCTGCCATGAAGTGGCCAGCAGAGGCCACTAAAAAACAAAAGATGTTGCTAACAAGAAAAAACAACGAAAACCACACAATTGTACAGTTCACCACAGGAAATTAAACAGTGAATCTATTCCTTATGTTACCTTGACAATTCTGCTTGTTGCAACAATAGATCTGAGGGCCTGATAGGGAAGATTATTTTGATGATAAGCAGTATGCTAAAATCATTTCTTCCATTCTCAAGTAATACACAGTCAATGAAATATATATATATATATAGCTCGTCTCTCACAGTGTGAGAAGGATCCTCCTCTAGAGACATCAGAAGGTAAATATTCTACAGAGGACTACCAGATATATCTATTGTATTTCTGATGGGGGAAGCAAACAACTGGCTCTGGTGATAAATTCTAGAACTTCTTTTACCATTTCACCTTTATATTACCAACAGCATGGCCTGCATTTAATTTTGACCAAAAAGAAGGAAACAAAATCCCCACCAAGAAGCACATCCCAGACTCAGAGAGAAACCTCTCTTTTTTAAAACATGTTGGGGACACTGAGAGACATTTCTCGAAATGTTACTGTTTACTACGTAGACAGGAGGCAATCTGCGAGCCACAGAACCTCCCAAAGCATATCTAGAAATACTCTGTAAACAAACATACTCTTTTCCTGTTGGATGCCCCTAATTTATATTTTTATTACTAATTTTTTTCATTTCTCTGAACCTTGATCTTTGTTTCTTAGATGCTTATCTTTTGCTTGCTGTTCTCTTGAGTAAAACACTTTTTATCAGTGACCTCACATTAATATCTGCTCTGATCGTATGTGTTATGACAGAGGGTCTTTCTCGTATACTGAAAATGGCCAGCCCTTCTCAGAGTCAAATCCAAAGACAGCTTGAACTGAGTGAGCAGCCAAAGCACATTATTTGTTATGGAACAATAACCCTCTTTCCAGACAAATGAAGTAAAACTGAAGAAGGAAAATAAAGAAAACACACAGTGGTAAGACAGGCTAGCCACAGCTGACTAAAGATTAATGCACAGATACTGACAAAACTTAATACCACTTTAAAGCAGTTTTTTTTTTCCCTCGTTGATTTACATGTGCCATATCCCGAAACATAAAATATATACACTCAATATCATGACTATTATGTTTTTCAATATACCTTTTTTTTTTTTTTCAGCGTAAAAGGAACTATAAAGTGTTGGGATTGAATTAATAATGTTTTCTCCTAGTTATCTCCCAGCATGAAAACCACCACTGAACTGATCCTGAACCTTAACTGGGGCCAACTTCACAAAACCAGAGCTGCCATTTGGCTAAGTAGCACTGTCCCAGGCTTCCCAATGTGGTTGGCATCATAATGTTGGGGAGCCATAAAAATAATTGTAAATCATGCCTCAGCTATGTAACTTCCCATTCTCAGCTTCTCAGATGAAGATGAACACAGGGTGAATTAATCTACAGCCACATACCGAAGAATTATTGGCTTTTAAGTATGAAAAATGATATCGCAAACTAAACTCCTTCCTTCTTTTTCTCTTTTTCTCTTTTTTCTGTCCCTTATACCTCTCTTCCTCCCCCTCTTAAATTCTAAAAACAAACAAACAAACAAACAAAAACCACCTTGTGCAGTGCGTATGTTAAAATGAGATGCATTTAAGCAATGTCTTGGGGTTATTTTAAGAGTCAGAAAGACCTGAGAGAAAAAGGGGAAAAGTGTCAGTATCTGTAGATTTCCTGTGACCAACTGTCTTTCTCTCCAGCTTTCCAGACTGAGCGTCATCTAAACCCCATCCTGTTACCATACAGATGTACTTAACGCTTACACTGACACCAGTGAGGCTTATCACATGTAAATCTTTGCAGGACCAAAACCTAAATATGTTGCACAGGGCAAAGAAGGAGGTATAGCACCATTTAGCCATGGCAAGGTAACACAAGGAAGGAGCAGAAAGGGAAATGCAAATGAAAGAATGTGGGAACAAAAACTTGAGCTTTGTGAAACATTGATTTAATGTCTTACCTTGAATGATCTCTTATAGTCTATCTTGTCTCAAGACAGAGCTCCTGATAAAAATTTACTTAAATGGAAACTGTCAACTTTTTGGAAAAGTCCAAACATTCAAGTTTCTAACCTCATTTACTATTTCAATTGCAAACCCATGCAATTATTTATACTTAATATCATATTCAAATTTGTTTAGAAAAAAAAATTAAAAATGAAAGAAAATGCCTGTAGACTCTGCTAATCTTACTATAAGAAACCATCAAAATGGATTGAATACTTTAAAGCTGGAAATTGATCTCATTCATTTGCTTTACATATATAGCCTTAAGATGCTATTTAAGAACAAAAAAACTTTGGCTCACAGTTTTCCAAATAAAGCATGAATTCCCACATTTTCCTTAAAACAAAAGTTTTGGATCTGATTGGTTTACAGTTTGAGTTCTTTAGCAAATAGTTCTTCACTACAATTCAGAAATAATCTTCTCCTGGATAGTTGTGAGATTATCTATCCATACACTGGGGAAAAAATAAATACAGAGGCAAAGGTAAATAATGCTCAGGATACACACCTATATGCAGCCTATGAATAAGGGCAGATTATGAGCCCCAAAAAGAATAATAGAAGATTATGTATTACTAAATGTGAGAAATGGGAAGGCAAGTGAAATATTTTCTGCAGGTTTTGAACTACATTAAGGAAAAGATTTAAGAAGTGGTTAAGTGCATGCATCTGACTGAAAGATTTGAAAGCTGCAGAAGGAACTTATGCTGCAGTTGTTCAAAAATACTATTTCAGATTCCAAAACAAAAATCAAGCATGCTGTTAAGAGTTCTTGAGTTTTCCTTTTTAACTGTCATCCTTCTGATTTATGTCATCTACCAGAGTCTACTAGAATGGGCTACTTGCAACAATTTTAATAACAACAATTTCTTCTACTGAGGACATTCCTACTTTTTCCACTAGCATCAAGGTCATCAAAACTGGAAATCCCATTTTGGTTTGGCAGAAATCCTTTTCTGCTATACCTTAAAGCTTCTGAGAGGAAAAACAACTATGTCTTACAAGAGGCAAATCATACAGAACGTGATGGCTTGGCAGCATGAAGTAGCAATTTCCATATATATTTGAGGTGCCATCAACAAAACATTATTGCATTATTATTGGATTATGATGTGATTGCTACTGTAACAGGGTAGAGGACTCGATGGTTCAGGAAGCCTCTGCATCTCTGTGTTTAAACATACTGTATGGCCTATTGTATGGTTTCATCTTGGGTGCCACAGGTTAGGGTGGATTAAAACCCATCATCGCCATCCAAAAACACTTGAAAATTCTATAAATTTAAAATGTTTACTCTAAAATTACTCTATACTTACTGTAAAATTACTCTAAAACACATTTACTTTATCTACTACCCATGATAAACAATAAATAGTCATAAGAATCAGATTTTATTTTTGTGTTAGTTTAAAGATGCTTCATCTTACAGCTGGAAACTGCAAATTCCATTGTCATCAAGCCAATATACAAAAGTGTTGGGAAAGTCCTCCACAAAAGCAGACTTCATAATTGCTGCCATGGGTAATTTGCTTTACCATGCTTTACCATGACCAACTTCCACAAACTCCCTGACACACCATTCATGATGCTCAACTCTTAAGAGAAATGAAATATAAGGGACATCTGATTTATCCTCCTTTGAGAAGGAAAAGAGATTGTGTTTTCTGTTAGATTAGAACAAAGAAAGCATTTGCAATGACATCAAAAGAAGAGATGTGAGGGCAATTGCAGAAGCAGGACCTTCAGAGCAAGCAATATAACATCAGGGTCTTGAAGTTGATTCCACACACTATGTTATGCAGCCAGTTAGCTTTTCCGATGAAGATTCTCTCAAGAGTATGTAAAGTTTTCCATTCCATGGATCCAAATTTGGAATGTGATCTTGAGTACATAATCAAGAAAATTCCAAGAGTTGTATGAACATATTTTGGACGCTCATTGTTATGAAATCAAGACAAATATCTCCTTGTTTTCTGCTGCCTCACACTTCTTACAGGAAAAATAACCAACAAATAAGTATTCTCAAAACTGATGTTATGTCCTGAAAAAGATTAATCTCTTAAGAGCATCACACTCCTAGCAATAACACTAAGCAACATTCCCTCTAATTGCCTGAAATATCTTAATCAAGAAGTTGCAATCACAGTGAAAACATATTTCATTAACATTAAGAATAAATCATTTACATGATACCAGAGCAGAAGACAAATGAGAGATAGTAAGTTTTTCCCAGCTCAGTGACACCTCATCTGTCCATTACTGAAAATACAATACATTGGTACTAGTGTTAGCCATAATGTTCCTATTTGGTTTAGTAACTTTTTCTTACAAAAAAACTTTTGTCAGTTGTGACCAGCTTTGCACAAAAGTTCTATTTTCTCCTGTAGGTATGCATGTTGGCTGAAAAGTAAGGAAGCTCATGGAAAGGTCAATTAACTTAAAGGAAACAGGATCTAACAATAAGTTGTTACATCCACAACAATTTGTAACATAAATTTATGCTCAATTTGTATGTGAAACCACATGTGATGTACAATTTTATGTCTTTCTATTATACAGATGGTGAAATCCACCATGAAGGTTTTTATTGGCTTGTATTACAAATAATACGATCATTTCAAACTGAGGGCTTAAGGAAAGAAGTCTGTATCTACAGAGTACCGTATTATTACCATATGTCATGTGATTTGCAGTGTCTCTCCTAACTGTGGTCTTAGCCCATGGTAAATGTGAAACAAGTGTAAAAGACAGCTAAGGTAACTAATTATCTGGCATTTATTGTGAACTAAATATATACATGGTTAGTTGCTGTCAGTCAGACAAACTAAATGAAAGTATTTCTTAACTGTAGTACACTTAAGGAAACACACACAGACAATTACCACAGATCAGATGATATGTGATAATTTGCTACTGCATGTTATGTATTCATGTGGCTAAACTGATAAACTAATAACGTCCTTTACAACACGATATATTCTGCATGTAATTTTTTTCTTTTTTTTTTTTAATTAAAGAAGCCTTTTTCCCCCATGTGTTAATTAAAGCTAGGCACACTACTACATTACCTCCAACAGTACAATGTTCAGAGGGAGAGAAAAAAAAATCATAGCTAACTTACTGTACAAATTCAACTTTAATTATATTCTAAATGCACTAGGCACTTTCCACGCACACACAGGAAGACAAAGCCCAATCTGTCCCAGAGAGCTTAGAATCTAGGAAACCTCTTAAAAATTACTTAAAGCAAGCTGGTCAAATTTTGTAATTTCAGGGTCTGGCATACTGGGATTTACTAGAATAAAGGCAATGAATCTCCCTTGAGAAAGCCAGGAGTCCTGTTAATCCAAATGTACAAAGTCACAGCATTAAGGCACACGGGTGTAGGCATACATAAACCATACACAAAGTTAGAATATGTTATGCTTCGTAACTGCAATAGTGACTGGTGTGATTTTTTTTCTCTTCATATGTTTCACAAAGCATACGACGAAATAATATCCCAAGAGTCTCCATAAGCCTCCTGTTGCAGCAGTTGACTTGTGTACAATGCCCTACCTAGGTCACAAGTGTATACAATAGGAAAAGAACAACAAACTGGTCAAACGGCTAGCCGTGACTGTGTTAAGGCACTCTAGGGTGTGTTTCAAGGATACTGTAATACACGCCTCCTCTTACTGAAGACTATAACAAACCCAAGACATGAACCAGCCGATCACTAGAATACATCCTGTCAGTTAATAGTGCACTGAATATTTTTATGTACATGTCATTATGTTCTCTGCAGCAGAATGCAATCTTTTCTTTGAATCAGGAAACAAGATTTGTCTTTAGAAAACATTGTACAATAGTTATAACTTCTTTGGCAGAGTCTGTTTAATGGGGAAGATATTTCTACTCCACTGTAGACAGTGCATAAGAGCTGTGGAAAACTACAACCTTTTGAACGCTTCCAGTGGGAGATAGAAATTCCCAGCAGAAACAGGGATGATGAAAAAACAGATTACTCACGATGACTGGGAAGCTTTCCTCCTCAACAAATAGTCCACAACATCTGGGTCAGTCTCTAATAGGCTAATAAGAACTTCATTTTGTAGGTCAGGGGAAACCTAAGAAAACAACAAAAATACTTAATTGGAGATTAATATTCTTTTACATACATTCATTTTTGTACTATGCTTAATCTAAAAGATCAAGTACGATTACAATTACAGAGAGTATATAAAATAAATATTCAGATGTTTCTGCTTAAAAAAGAAATCTCATGTAACAGATGCAGTAGGACTGAAGATCACTTTGCACAAAGTCAAATGCTGATTACTGTTAAATATCCTATTGGTATCCAGTTGGGTATTGTAGCTGATAACAACAGCGGGATTACTCATGTATTGCAGTCTCAGAAGTCCCAGTTGAAGGTCCTCATCTTCTTATAACTCCATTCAAAAATCTGGGGACATTTATACACTTCTATTCCAAGCCATTGTACTTTTTTGTTTTTAGAAACAATGTGAAATGTAATTACCCAGGAAGGAGAATGTTTTACCATCATAATAGCTATTTTGTACTCGGGAAATACAGTATGGATAGCCATAATGAATCTGCCTCTCTGATATAAATTTGTTTAAATTACAAAGTTTATCTGTCCACGACTCAGGTTAACTAGTAGGTCCTGTTGGATCTCTAGCCACTCTGTACTTTGGATAGTAGCAACAGGCTCAGACAGAAGTTGTGCCATCTTCCTTTGGAGTTTGGCTTTCTGATTTGCCAACTCTCTCTAGTGCACTTTATATGGAGATAAACTTCAAAACACTTGATACCTTCAGCTGTTGCAGGATATAACATCTCCTGGGAAGGTGGCAGGAATGGCACTCCAGAATCTGCCCAAGTAAATTTTGTGCTTCCTGTTGTATTTTACAATGCAACTAATCAATCCTTGAGTGAGTTTGTCTACATCACAGTAGAACATTCAGATCACCCATCACAACACTGAAACAGATGAAACCATCTGAGAAACCTGAGCTAACAGCTCAGGTTCAGTCATGATGGATAGAGCTGGAGGCAAGACAATCTCAGCAAGGGGTCATCAACTGTGCAATCTGCTTCTGGATGCAATTTGTCAGAGCCTATATCTTTTGACCTCCAGGTCACACTGCATGGGCCATTTATTCTCCCCGATGTTTACTGGGAAATAGGAACAGAATTACTAATAGATTCCTCAGGGGAATACCTTGGTTTGGGAGGTATTTAGGGAGTCATGTTACAGAAAATGCACATTACTTTGAAAAAGGAAATAATTTGAAAATAAATGAAGATATGCATAATTTACTTCAAAATGATCCAAAACATCTTTGAAAAATTTGTGTGACTATGACTTTATTTCTTTTAAAAAATTATGTTTGACCTCTAAGCTGGAAAAATTTCTTACTGATGGGCATTGGTATACAGTAGAATACACTCCAGATAAAATCTGAGGGTAACGCAGAATTCATGTCTTTCTGTATGTAACCTACTATTCACCTTAGTATCACATTGCTAAACGTGTAAAAATTTACTGTTAAAAAAGAAAATAGAAATATATTTTCCATTACTTACAAGCAGTCTTTCATTCCATAAAAACAAATCTGAAAAAAGTTCCAACACACTGAATCTGCAAAACCCAAACCTAATGCTTATATCAAGTTATACGACTTTTATCTGAGTGAATGGAGACACACTAATCTATGATCCTTTAACTGGATTTGTACTGATGGTCTCCTTTGCTAGCTGTTTGGTTTTGGGTTTCCCCCTGTGAAGTAATTTACATCAAATAGCAAGTATAGAAATGATATGCATGTAAATATTTGATAGCCAGCTGAAAATGAGCCAGCAGTGTGCTCAGGTGGCCAAGAAGGCCAACGGCATCCTGGCTTGTATCAGGAACAGTGTGGCCAGCAGGACTAGGGAGGTGATTGTCCCCCTGTACTCGGCTCTGGTGAGGCCGCACCTCGAGTCCTGTGTTCAGTTTTGGGCCCCTCACTACAAGAAGGACATGGAGGTGCTCGAGAGAGTCCAGAGAAGGGCAACGAAGCTGGTGAGGGGTCTGGAGAACAAGTCTTACGAGGTACGGCTGAGGGAGCTGGGGTTGTTCAGCCTGGAGAAGAGGAGGCTCAGGGGCGACCTGATCACTCTCTACAGGTACCTTAAAGGAGGCTGTAGCGAGGTGGGGATTGGTCTCTTCTCCCATGTGCCAGGTGATAGGATGAGGGGGAATGGGCTAAAGTTGCGCCAGGGGAGGTTTAGGTTGGATATTAGGAAAAATTTCTTCACTGAAAGGGTTGTGAGCCATTAGAACAGGCTGCCCAGGGAAGTGGGTGAGTCACCATCCCTGGAAGTCTTCAAAAGACATGTAGATGTAGAGCTTAGTGACATGGTTTAGTGGAGGACTTGGTAGTGTTAGGTTACAGGTTGGACTGGATGATCTTGGAGGTCTTTTCCAATCTCAATGGTTCTGTGATTCTGTGATTAATTTAAATTTACAGAGAATTACTATACGGGTATCTCCAGAAGATGTTACAGAGCTGCAATAATTATTACTGAAATAATTGCTTAACTGGCGATTATGACTGAGTAGATGGATGAGAACTTGAAGTTCAGTGACAGAGGGTGAGGACACATGGCAAACCAGGGCACTACTGAAATAACAGCTTTTGCATCTGTTAACTGATCAGAGGGCTTGGGGACCATCAGAACTCCTCCTGAGCCGGAGATATTATGAGATTTTAGGGGTGGGTATCACAGGTTTTGAGGCACAGAAGGGTGGAGGGACTCTTGTAGTGTCTGCTTTGTGCTGTCCCCGGCTACTGATGTGGCATAGAGAGGCCATGTGACTGCCTCCTCAGTGGGGAGGCCATAGTAGCCTCTAACAATAAAAGTAAGAAAATTCAGACACTCTGTTCTAGAGCTTCTTTCCAGCAGGGATGGATTTGGGCACTGGACGATGTAAATGCATGACTGAGCTGCTAAATGCATAACCTCTCTCCTTCATCCTCCATGCCAAACCAAAGCCAATAAGGCAAAGTGTGGTTGAGTTCAGCCTCCCCGCATCCAGCTGTTGGGCGCTGTTGAGAGACTAGCAAAAAGCAGTCCCTTGTACATTCCCACAACACATGTTTATGCATTCCTGAGACTCACTGAAATTGATAGGAATTGCATATTAAAGTCCTTAACATCAAGGACTTAACAGCAAGGTCAGCATCTTCTATGCTAAATCCACATGTTTGTGTATTACTGATGTTAATGGTAATTGCTTTAGAAATAAAAACAGACCCCAATAACCCTGGGTTGTTCTGAAAAACAGTACTTTCCTGACCCACTAAGAAGTCAGAGTCATTCAGATATTGTGGTCTGGGCTATAGAACAGATGCTGTTTTCCTACATTTTATTTCACAAATGTTGCTCCAGTTTCAATGCTGAAGCCAACCAGAGTTTTATAACTTCCCCATATACAAAAGTAGCAGAAAAAAAAATAAAAGCACAAAAACACCTTGGCATCAATACACTATATGTTATAGCTGTAGCTGGATCCTCAAGTCCAGATGTTTCTCTTTTTTTAAGTAGCACAAACGTCAAGTATAAACAACACTCCTGGTTTGGCTTCACTTCTGTGGGTTTGGAAGATGAATTGCTTGCTGCCTGATTTCAAATGATCAGAGTTATAGTACAATGTAATGTACAAGTCTTTTCCTTTCCATGTATCTCACTTACCAAAGGATGCACTGGGCTAATTATCTTCAGAATACAAAAACTCTTTCTGTGCTGTCCAACTTTTTCATGCTAACATGAAAAGTTGAAAGCAAACCCTGGTGGAAGCTTTATAAAACAGTAACTCTGAGCAATTTGACACAATCCTACAAATCAAATATCATGTGCGAGTCTAGCCATTACTCCAGAAAACAGGCAGAACTTGCCAGGTTGTTTGTTAAACTGTGAAAATGGGAAGAGTAAAAGCACCCAGAGATGCTCATCTATTAGGCACTTCTATAAATTTCACATCAATGTTTTTCAGCTTTCAGGAGACCATTTCAGACAGGTTTGCTTTTCTCTTACATGCAGTTAGCCTTTTATTTTGAAATCTGATTTTAATCTCCCTCCACAATCTGAAAAGCTGCTCTAGAAAACCAGAGATAACTTCTCTTTTTTCCATCACTGCATTTAACCTTCAGCTGAAAATGCAAACATTGAAGAGGTAAAGGAATAAATTTGTCAAAATGAAAGGAGACCATATGTAGTCTCATATGTTAGTCTAATCCTGAGCCTCACCCCTTCCACACTGAAAGTCTGAACATGCGCCTGAAGTATGATGTGCTGAGATGTCGCTGTCCTATAAAGAGTTCTTAAAGAGAAACAACAATAAGAATACTTCAAGTATTGCAAGTAAGAATACTTCAAGTATTGCAAGTATTCTTATTCAAGTATTATTTTAAACTTGTTACGCCATCCATGCTCTGGGCCAGCAGAACTTCCCACAAGAGTGCAGTTCTGTCACTTTCTTTTTGCACTGTGGAACCTAAAGCTACCTTAGCACCTAAAGCTTCCCCAAACTGTGAAAAGCATTTTTTTTTAAAAAAAAAAAAAGGAAAGAAAGACAGAAAGACATTGCCAAGTGTCTCACTGGAACAAGAATAAAAATAAAGCTAAGGATGTAATGAAAGGCAATACAGTGTGAAGGAAAAGATGAGAAAACCACAAGAAGTTCATCTCAGGGTATGACTGATAGACAGGGCTCATGACTGCTTTCTCATGCTTTTATCCCTGTTGAAATCTGATAGACACCTTCCCCTTATAGCGCTGTGTGTCCATCAATCCCACATTCCCACAGTCCAGTCCAGTCTTGTCCATCATCTCCCAACAATGCCATATCCAGCACCCAGCTTTGCTGAAAGAGGTCTCTAGAGTATTCCTCCTCCTGCTTTGGGAACTGATCTCCTCAGTATATACAGTGCTGCTTAATTTCAAGACCCAACAAACAAAACTGTTTTCACCTTTTCAAGACTTCTGTTTTTGTCAGCATATTTATGTCTACTAAAATGAAGACAGGATGCTGCCCACCACTAGGTCTGACTGGCTTCCGCTACCCCAGAGTAGGGCTCTGCCTCCGGCACAAATCATGCAAAACTGACCTATGATTTCATAGACAAAAGAAGAAAAAGATAAGGCCAGAGAATGAACTGACCAGGTGACTGCTGGGCTTGATCAATGTGCTTTAACTAAGCTTCACCTTCAGTAGGCAACATTATGTAGGAATTATTTGGTCAAAACATGTCCAAGTCCAAGATCATCATCCCTTCTATGAAGAACCTCCTTGCTTCAGCAAGAGAACAGAGAAGTACTCAGGAACAGCACACATTTATGTTTCATTCCTCTTATCAAACTGACAAATAAGAAAGCTTTGTCTTTCCTCCCCATGCAACCAACAAGAAAGCCTTTGATACAGGAAGTTGTTCCTTAAATTAACCAAGGATCTCTTATCTCTGCAGAAAAATTATCTCCCTAACTTCTAAATCTGAGAGTTGAAAGGTCATTTTCAGTCTCATCTTCAAAACTAATGAGCAATGATGATACATTGTTTAGTACACAATTAAATAACCAACTCCATCATTTCATTTCAATGGGCAGAGAAATCTTCTAAGGAAGATACTCTTACCTACATAGAAACCATTCCTGGCAAGATACAAGTACACATTTCCAATAGTATTGCTCACTGCAAAGCATTTGCCTTGACAGAAGACTACTTTGTTTACTAATGCTAGTCAAGCCTAATTTAGGCAGTTTCCACAGTTTATTTCATTCCTGTCTATTTTAATACCAAACAGGTATTTCCTCATTTAACTTAAAAATGCCTAGAAGTAACAGGAAGAAACATCCACCTACCATAAAAAGGGCTTCATAGTTTTCAATCATTTTTTGTACAACAGCTATGATAGCAGTACTCTCTTCAGCTCGAGCTGAACTCTGAACCGTGAATTCTTTGTCTGTAGATTTCTGCTTGTGCAACAGGTTAGGGCCAAAGATGGTGGCCAGGTTAAGTGATGTCATTTTGTTCCCAGTAATCTAGAAAACAGAATACAAATGAGGTAGGGTCTCCCAGGATCTAATGTATCCAGAGATGTATGTATATACACAAATACACACACAGAAAACATTTGACAGATGGTTCATTCATCAAAATCAAAAATGAGTGCTAGTCAAAAATGTAACCATTTTCAGAAATGCTGAAACACTTTGTTTGGACATCTCTGCAACAAGCACTGTGGATTTTCTGGATAGATTTTCAAATGGATTAGAGGAGAAGAAGGTGGAAGTGCTGCCTGTCCTTAATTCCCTGCCAGCTCAGCAGTGGCATACTTCCTCTGAACTCAGGGAAACCTCCTCCTACTTTGCTTCCTCACCATATTATTGTCTCTTAAGACCAAATACTGCAAATTGTTAGCTTCTTCAAGTAGCACTTATGATACGAAACGGATACAGTGAAGAAAAGTCCACTTTGCTAAGTTTAAACAGTTAAACAGTTTGGATACTCAAGGAGCATGCTCTTTATTTTTATTATTATTTTCCTGTTTTTTTGCTTGTTTCCAGGAACATGCTGAATGTTTATTTTTTTTAACCATTTTTTTGTTTGTTTGTCATTGTTTTTAACTTTTTTTCTGCATCTACAACTCTGTGCCTAAAGAAGCAATAGTAACCTGGTTTTGGAGGAAGTAGAAGGCTAGGAACAAACACTAGACTAGACAGAAACTATCTGAAAAATATGTCATATAGGTTATTAAATCAAATTTTCATTGTCAAATTTGTGAGTAGACTACTTTTTTCCCGTTCTATTTTTTTTAACAGAGCAAAAAGCAGGGGTCATGTGCTTCCTCTCTGTGTCTCCACTTGGTTGCTATTCTGGGAATGCAGAAGATGATGCCAGCAGTTTGACTATATAAGACTGCAAGTGAATTTCAACAGTTGGACCAGTATTTCTTGCAGGCTTTTTTTTTAAAGAACAGAAAATATCATACGAGTTATTTTTTCATTTGTTTCAGTTATATTTGAAGTAATTAATTAAAAAGAAGGACAGAATGAGGCACAAAAAGAGGCAGAAAATAACATTTCAAGAAATGAGTGGTACAAAATGAATTGTTTCAAAGCAATACTTTAAATTTTTTTGTATCAGGGCATTTACTGAATGTTCCAGTTGAATTTACAACTATATACTGAACAAAACAAAACAACTCAACTAGAGCTCAATGAGATAGCACAGAGCAGCTAGTAAAAAGAGCTTTTCCTTTTATCGATGTGACCACTACTTACTCTTGGAGAGACATCTGCACAAAGGAGGTGCATGGGCAGTCATAACAAGCATGTTAGCTCTTTGTTTGGAGACTCACCCCAGCATGACTGTGCTTAAACACTCCCTTATTGCACACCACCATGCACCCAGTTGCTTTTCAGGTGACCTCTTTTTCAAACACTGTCAAAGTATTGAGCCACCAAGGATGCGCAGCATGCACGTGGTGCCTTGAGAGAACCAGCAGCAGCCTCTGCCCGTGCCTGGATCTGCATGTGCAGGCTGTCTATACAAACAGTGAGTCTTTTCTTAACGGCAGCCTTGGGGCATCCCTTAAAAAATGGCGTAAACATATCCACTGAAATTAGCTGGATGAGTCATTTTAATAAAGTTAGTCATCTGTCTTCATCTTTGTGAGAGAAGGGCTTTTGAAAGAAATCGTGCAGAAGGGCCTGTGTGCCAAAGCTCACCTGTTTTCCTTCCAATGATACTAAACAGTTTGATAAAATACTTTCTTTTGCCCTGTATGCCTTTATTCACTTAATTATTAATGAATAGCTTAAATAATTGTGAGCAGAATCCGTATTATCTGTAAAAGACATCCAATCGCACGTAATATTCTTGATGCCTACAATACTGCCAAGATGGCTTACATAAATTTGCCTTGCTAAAATACCTAAAGCAGAACTGATGTACTCTTAAGGGGAATGAAAATGCCTTTACTACAACTGTTTTGCCAAGCCCACTCTCTTAAGCAGTATCAGCCTCTAGCTCTGCAATATGATCCTCTTGGGTACATTCCTGAGCCAACAGAGAACTCTTTGCTGGACTGGGGGACCAAGACCTTTGCTGGCTTATATGCGCTATCTTTTTAAGTGCAGTAAAATTGTTACAGGCTGCTCTTGCTAAATGCCTTCCATTATAGTGGTGTAGTTGTCTATCAACTTATTGCTGAGGAAAAAAAAGCAATAGCATTTGAAGTGGATTTAAAACTGAGAAAGTCCTGGAAGTCACATGTAGCACACTTGAAGTTAGGACTTCAGGCAGAAATTCAGCAAAACTCAAAGTGCCTATTCTTAAATAGTAATCAACTCCAAAAAGTGTCTGAAGAAGTCAGTAGTTTTCCATTTGGAAGACAAAGTTCTCCAGGAGTTTTGGCAGCGTCTCAGAAGTAACCTCAGAAGTAACCTCTGCTGCAGTTCACAGGACAGGGAAGTCCCTTCCACAGAAAAAATGGTACAATTTTGTCAAGCAGTGATAGATTGTATCCTTCTCATTATCAAAGATAATAGAGTTGCCACCTTTTGCACAGCAGCCCACTAGTTCAAACATTTTCCTGGTAGAAAATGTGAAGCCTGGATTTTCAGGTCTTCTCTGGTGTGACTGGCTCAGATGTACACATGTCAATGCTCAGAAGTACACCTAAGCCATGCAGTTATGGGTATTCTTGTCACTGTGGTTGGGTGCACTCCACTCTCTCCACTGAATTTGGTCCAGAATGTGACAGTAAGGAGGCCAGAAGGAGAACAGGCAAAGATGGATTCTGACTCCAGCTAGTGATTAGGTCTACGGGTTAGAAGGGCACTACTGAAGTTCCTGTCCTTTATTTTTTATTCTTCACTACACAACTCACACAAAGAAACTAAGGGAAGCAAGAAATGAACTATGTTCAAAGGTCATATAAGAAAGCAACAGCAGAGAATGAAAAGAGAATGAAAGAGCATACTCTTGAATGCCTGACACTTTTCTATTGGGTGTATTTTTTCCATAGAAAAATGGGAAAAAAGAAAGGTGGAAAAAGGATGGATAACATTAGATGTTCTTAACAACAAGATCTATTATGTTGTGTATCTCCCAAAGGAAGTGCTAGACAGTTTACTTATAAAGTCATATAAAAATTAAACTCACACAGCCCTAAGAATGTAGTAAACAACTCAATGGCAAATGTGTGGGTAAGAATATAAAATCTCCCCCATTTTTCAGGGGTATATCACTACCATGGTTATTTCACAGCCTTAAAGATCTCTTTTCAGACCATTAATTAAGCAAAGAGTCAAAGAACACAAGTGGCCAGGACTTACCTCTTGGCCATCTTTGTCTGTGGTGTCTTCTGCGTGGCCAGCCACTGTGGAGAGGAACTGCAGCAGTCGGTGTAGAGTATCGCAGTTACAGGGAGGTAGGAGATAAATGAGAAGCTGTAAGGTGCTTAGCTGTTCATCTGGCTCTAATACTAAGAGGGGAAAAAATGCATTCTAAGAAAAGCAATTCAACTAACCTAAAATCAGAACAAATATAACATTCCCAGCCCAAAGGAAGGCATAAGAATAGCTTTGCTTAATGACAATTTTCCTTCTAACATCAGAAGAAAAAGAGAAAACTTCAAGGAAATATCAAAAGCATAACAATATTGTTATGGGATTTTTGCTTTGGTTGGCCAACATTTTGCTCACAGGTTCACAGCCTATGAGAGCAAAATCCATGTTGCATCATTGTCATTGGACACAAAAATTCTGTTCAATTTTCTACTTACTACATTCATTTAGGTATAGCTATGGATTTACACGGCACACTTTGGAAGCATTCTAGTAAAGTTTATGCTTTAGCCATTTTAAATGGGTTTTCTTATAATTTCACATCTTACAGAGGGACTGGGAAACTGGAAAAGCAACTAGAAATGTCAAGGGCATTCTATAGTTTATGTAGTCACTTCAACCACCATGACTTTAACCATCTAAAATGCAATGGTAGCCAGTGACAAAGGTGGGATAAAGACAGGATCTCAGACATGAAGGCTAAAAAGAAGCTGAAGAGAACACATACCAAGCAGCAGCTTGAGCTTGAATGGTCCAGCTTTACTTTTTCCCAAATCTGCGAGAGACTGGACCCAGGTCTTAGCATAAGCTAACACATTTGGGACTATTTAATAAGATAGCTTTGAGGACCATTAACTACCAAGAAACTTGAACTTTTGAAGCTAGGTTTTTGAAGCCAGACTGTAATTTTGATCAGTGAATAGCTATAAAAACTGAAAGCATTAACAGTGCTGAGTTACCAGGAACATGAATTGCACCATATATACCGATGTAAAAATAGGTATCGATAAATATAAGTGAAATCTCTGTTCTAGTTCTCTGGACTATACTTACACAGCATGAAAACCAAGAAAAGACATTAGCAAATTATACTATACAAATATTTGGAGCAAATCAAGGTTAGAGTATTAAATGCACAGAAAACAATACAGCTAGTAGAGAATACAGAATTCAAACAAGCTTTTGAAAATCAGTAAATCAAGATGCTGCAGAGCTCACAGAGAGTGTTGATGAAAGGTGTATATAGTTCTCTGGTGAGAAGTGGGTCAGGCATGTCACGCAGAAATTCCTTTAATAAAGCAGCAACATCATGAATGCTGTGCTCTTCGTCTAACACGACATCTATGCCCCGGTCAAACTCTTCACGTAACTGAAAAAGATCATGACACAAAACCTCGTATCATCGTCCCAACTAGAGTGTTCCAACAGAGAAGATGTTTTAAGATGCAACTTAACCCATTTTCGGTTTCCAGATTGCAGAACTGGTTTTTGGTAAGGTCAAAGATATAATTCACGTCTAATTGATGCTTATTCCATGATACATACAAGCTTGTAAGAGATTGTGATAAAATAAAATAAAATTCTTTCTTTCCAACTAATGTATGGTACCATTTTATGAAAAACCATGCCTAAGTAAACGTAATGTTTACAGAAACGTAAGACTAATATCAAAGGTAGAAATCAGGGAGAATAAGGAAAACTGCAGGAAAGGTTTTCTTATACCACCTTACAGCAATATCCCTAGATTTTTGGAAAGACTAAAACTGCATTTCATAACATGTATGTTTTTGTAGCAAAACACTGAAAATAATAATAATAGGGCAACGTTAAAGGCCACCAAACTCACATTTCTCTTGTGGATTAAGATTGTATTTAAGAATAAGTAGTAAGCAGCCAGGTTCACTAACACTTCATGGCACTGGTTCCACAGGTCTTGTTCCACTTTCCTAATTTAGTTATATTCACTAAGTGATCATTATTAGTGAGTTAACAAACACCAAACTAATACCATTATGAGGTATTGCTATTTTTTCCAGCTGCAGTCCCCAGACAAATTTTGTGTAAGTCAAAGGCATCAAAATTCTCAGAGGCAGAAGAAACCCCTCTCCCACATCCAATATGCCTTTTGAAAAGACAGAAGCCTGACTTTCTGGAGAGACTTCCCACCACCTAAATAGCAGAATACCTTCTTCAGGTTGAGAGCTCCATCTTTTACTCTTTTGTACACTTTGAAAATAGCCAAGCTGTTTTAAAACTATTTCCTTGGAAATTTTCATATCTTTGCTAATACTACGAGGTTTCATGATTTCAAATATATCTTTTCAGGGAATAATTATAAATCTTATGAAACAAAAGGAAGTTTGAGGTATCAGGTTGCCTTACTAGGATTATTAAACACAGTTCAGAAAGGAAGAAAGAAGGCAAATCACAAGCAAACTATGTGTATGATAATCTGTGGCAAAACCTGATTACAGGCAAATCTATGCTGAGTTTGTATATAGGGTGGAGGAAGGTAGAAAATCCCATATTTTCTGCTTAAAATGTGCCTTCATAATGAGTGTGAAAGACATTCTATAAAAAAAAAAAAAAGAGCCTCCTTTCTAACTTATTAAGATTATTATTATTATTAATATCAGTCATTACTAATAATGAATAATTATGGTATGAAGACTAGAATTTTTTCTTCATCTAGTATTGTGCATTCCCCCACTGATTTGTAGCCAGCAACTTCCCTCCCAGCGCTGACTTGGGGATTTTATTCCCAGCTCACGTTTGCTCTTCAGCCTGATGGCAAATTTGGACCATCACTGTGGAGGACGATAAATTACTTCTATCCAGAAGGTTGTCCCCACAGTTACTGCCTGAAAGCAACCGAGGAAATAGATTAGCACTGAATCAAGAATTTGGACTTCCCAAATAGCTGTCTGAATCACAAATTGCTAGTATAGCCTTAAATATAGCACTTCTGATGCACTTCTGATCCATTATCTTTAGAAGCCGAAAGGGATTGTCCTAATTAGCACAATAATCATTGGTGAAACACGGCCACATTTGAGGCCCAGGTATCACAACAGTTAAAAAGTTGTACATTTCCATCTTTAAACTTTAGGTCTCTCAGACTTCCTTCACAGTGAATATTTGCAGGCATTTGGAGAGTACACCTGGAGAACTACAGTATCCACCGGACACGGAGACATGAGAACTGAGGACATCCCTGCTGGGAGAGGGATGGGAGAGCACAGCTCCAGCCATGCCACTCTTCACCCTCAGGGTCTGGCAGTTGCTTCACCAACAGAGCTGCCCTCAAGGCACCCTGACTAGCGTAGAGGCCTGCCCTGCCCAAGCTCAGCAGCGATGCTCTGCTCATGCATCTGTATTGTTTCTGGGCACAAGCTAGTACCTGGCATCTGGGTGTACCAGACCTACCACTTTGATTCAACACCAGCTCATGAGCCTTGGTCCTGCATCCCACTGAACGTGAAAAAGCTTTAAGGTGGTTTGTAATAGGCACATTTGTTCTAGATTTTCCCTTCCTGCTCACCAACAAAAAACCTGCTGGCACAGGCACTCATTTATTTATGTATGTATTGCAACAGACTATAGTTGAAATAGGACATTTTCTAACTGGTGGAGGAAGGGAAATAAAACTACGCCTGCTTTCTGTACAAGAAAAACTAATGAACAGCTGCGAAAGCACACCAAAATCTGAGTATTGGGTTTGGCTTTCCGTGGTTCAGAAAATGAATGGAATTTTAATTGAATCCAGACTGAATCCCATGTGTCCATGTTGACAACATTTATTATTGCAACTGCGAGGGCCAAGCTGATGCATCCATGTTGTTTAATAAAATAAATTAGTTCACCTAATTCAATAAATTAGTCCATGTAATAGAATACATAAATAACCATATCTCTTGGTTTCCTCAGCTTTTGAAAACAGAGTAAAAGAAAACCTGATGAAAGTTAGCAATATTTGAAGTAAGGCTTAGGTTACAATGATACAAGCTCTCTGCTTTTTCCCAGAGGTGTGATGCAATTGTACTCATCCCTGAATAATAATAAATGTTTTGACATTGAAGCTTGTAATGCAAATGACAGGCAACTTACTTTTCAATATTTTTTCTAGTTCAGTGTTGATCTAACAACTGTCTCTGCAGACCATGAGTGTTTTCAGCTTTGCGGTATATCAGCCACACAGCAATATTAACTGGTAGAGAGTAAACTACAAATCAGCAGGTTGTACTGTCCTACCAGCCAGAATCAAGTCAGATAATCTATTCATGATAACTTTCCAAAGAGCCAATCATTATGTTGTGTATTTTTGCAACACAGAATTATCATTCCTGGAATCAGATGCAGCCAAGCTTTCTTTTGCTCTTTTGTATTTTGTCTTTTTGGTCTTAAAGTTTCTAGCAGGGATCTTTTACTGTAACTTTTTGTCCTCTCCCTAAGCACCATACAACCATTAAGCACTATTGTCTACTGCTCTAACTCAAATATATTCCCAGCTTCTGGGAATAACATTCCAATAGCTAGGCTAAGGAAACACCCACTTCTGACCATGTCTCTGGAACCTAACTGTACACCATCTTCGCTTTTTCAACATTTGGCTGGGACTAGGAATTGGATGGGTCTACTCTGACCTTAAAGTGGAACCGGGGTAAAAGAAAGGTGATGTTTGGGAGCAGCAATTTGAGGGTCAAAGAGATTGTTTTGTACTTGCATATTTCCTCATCCTGTTAGTTTTTTGAAAAAGATTTACAGTTTGGGTTTACTTTGGGAATTTCTGCTGTTTCTGAGATGAACAAGCAGCTGAGATTTCTTTTTCCCTACAGTGTAACCTTTGGAAAAATTCATCACGGTAGGCTGTTTGGATCTCCCACCCTTTGCTATTTCTGCAGAGCAAAACATATAATGACTGTTAATCCACTGAGATCCCGAGAAGGATTTCACCAAATGTAAAAGATGTTATGAGCTATCAAAAACACAATAAAGTCACTGACACAGAAAGCCTGAATTTCACCAGGTGAAGGACAGGAAGAAATCACCTAATAGAAAACAATAAGGTTATTTGTATCATACCTGATGAGGGAAAAGCATATCCATATCCACTCACCTGTCTTACTCTCTTTTTTGAACTTCCAACTCTGAATATTCCCACTGTCTGGAGACCTGCAAGTATAGGACATCAGACACCCGTTTTATTGTATAATAATTTTCTGCTGAAAATTGCATTAAATCAAAGCAATGGGGGCTATGTGTGTACTTAAAAGAGTAAAGAACAAAAACAGAACCAATGTATTTCTCTACAGGGTTGTACTTACCTTGCTGAGACAAATCCCAGCTGTCTTGGAATAAGTAGCTACTCGGTGTAGGTCTTAAGGATCTTTTATCACCTAACCTGCAAAATGGCATCTCTGTGACATTTCTCATGATGCCATTTTGGTAGTGCTGCTACTACTGTGCGAGGGACAGAGGTATGCAGACAGCGAGACACTGCTCAGCATTTTGAGGTGGCCCTTCCAGGACTCACATCGAAGAAAATGGGCAATAAAATAACTAAATACTTGGACACTGAGATGTGTCATTGGATACAGGAAGCAGCTGGTGTTTGGGTTTACCCACTGGCTGTATAGTGCCTACCAATATGAAGCTGATAGTTTCCTTCAAGGAGATTTAAGTAGGGCACTCAGGCAGATGATGACTGGGAAGAACTCTACCTGGGAGTTGTACACAGTTTATATGGTAGGAGCAGCTATTATACAGAGGGAAAGCTTTAAAGAAGTATTGTTGTACTTCAGGTGAAGTGCAGAATGTATGCCTGTTATGTCATTCAGACTTTGAGCTATTAAGCAGGGTGTTGCCTGCTATTCCAGGAGAAATGAGTTCAAACCTTCTTCTAGCCTTGTAGATACTACCAGAATATCAAACAAACAAGACTACGTGGTTGATGAATGGACATATATTGTCAAGTAACAGCAACTGAAAAATTTGAGAGTAAATGTCATCTTAGAGGTGCCATGGTCTTCAGCAATGAGAATGTGAGTGAAAATCTTAGAGGCTCAAACAGCTGTGTATATAGAGTCATTTTATACAATTAGACATCATTTTTAAAAAGGATGAGATTGTCTATAAGCTTTAAAAAATTTAGGGTCTAACAAAGGCTACTCTGGAACATTAATCTTCCTGCTGACATACAGGAAATGTAAAATAGCCTTGTAAAACAAATGCTTTCCCCCTTAAAACAGCTATAAGGCTACACTACTTGCTGGAGATGTGTAGCTCCACAGAATGTGGAGTTGCAGATTCTCATCAATTCAGGTTGGATTCTGCCCTTTAGCTTTTAGTCTCAACACGACACCTCTCCAAATATTCTTCTGTCTTCGGTTAACAGAATATTGAATTGATAGAACAACACAGAAGTAATTTAGTAAACCCAGGAACACTGGCAGGGAATCATCTGAGATGGAGATACTCACACTGGGCAAAAAAATGGAAGCTGGTTACCAGTTCCTGCACAAACATGCAGTATTTGTTTTACACTAAGCGTCTGCAGGAAGTCAAACCTTTACAACTTTGGGACCTGATCCCAGGGACAACAGGGAAGGAGAACTAGGCCAAGGGCTTTTATGGTTAAAAATCTTAAGCTTTATTTTTCTTTTTAATCGTATAATGTTGTTTAAAATAATCATACAAAACATACATGAGAAGTGCCTTTGTGGCTTGGTGCTGAAAAATTGGCCTAAAGGACTTACATACATATATAAAAGACTTGCATACAGTCAAATATTTTCAGCATCAGAAAGTAGGTCCATCACATAGTTTGGAATAATGTTGCTACAGGATTGTTACTAGAACAGGAAGTCCTCTATTCTCCCAAAGGCAATGAGAAAACAGTTGGGTCTGTCTTCTGCAATCTTTACTTTTTTTCAAAGTCAACCAATCCTGATTACTGTTGTATAATACTTCTGTGGATTAAGCTGAAAATTGAAGAACATCAATATTTGCCCCAAACTGTCTTGGATCACTGTGTTGTAGGATCTTATAGTGTGCTCTTAGAAAATGCACAAAAAAAACCCCATCTTTTGTTTAAAAGGAACTTCTAATATAAAGCAAACATTTTAGTAAAAAAGTGTTGTGAAGAAAAGTATCTTTGTTATTACAGTGGGTTCCGTGAATTAAGCACTTTATCACTAATGTTCAAGTGACATGAAATCGCAGTATCCAAAGAAAACTCAGCTGGATGTCTCTTTTTGCTGACTCAGACACTTTTATGTTCTCTAAACCCAGCTACCCTTACTTAAAGGGATGGAATTCATTCATCTTAAACTTAATGATCCCCGTATTTGTCAGCCATGATATCTAGTCTCTGTAAAAGGCTAACAATGACTTGCTTTCATTGTTTTCCTTTATATATTTGTAAGCAACATGGTTTTCAATTATGTACTGTAAAAGCTTAGCATTGTTGTCTAAATTGCAGTCCCTCATCTGCAAAAGCCTTTCATTCAGAGTCAGTAAATGACTTTTTTTCTGGTCAAATTAGGCACCAAATGCATCATTTGGCTTTGCAGTCACCATTACTTAATGGTTTGTTTGTGATAAGTCTGTCTTGCTGTGGCCAAGTTATTTCAATTCTCATAAAAAATCTTTACAAGACAAAGATACATTGGGAGAGATGTCGAACAGATACCTTGATTAACTATTGTTTCTGCATTACAGAAAGCTGGTGGGAGGTTTGTGTCTGAACGATCATGAAGACATAAGAAGAATATTGGCACAATTTTATAATTCCCTTCAGAGAACAGGCCTGACCCTGAGGCTGGTCAATAGGACTCAAGCCAGGGACAAACAGAGTAGGCAGCCTGAAAGCCTTGTAGTGAACAAGAAAAAGCTTCTTGGAGCTTAATATAATTCAGGATGGAATTTTTACGTTTCTCTGAACGTCTGTTTTCAAATGTTGTTTCTAGCTAAGTCTTGCACTGCAGCATGAACTGTCCATTTAGCTTTTACATCTTAAGATCCACTGGCTGCTAAGAATGACTGGCTGGCACATTTCAGGCTTTTACTCTCACGGTATGAGTAAACCCGTGGGGTGTTAAGAGCCGTTCTTGCAGAGCGGAGCACTCCAGTACTGAATGAATGACCTCTAAGAAATTGCTCTTCCCTCATGCTGAATGTTTGCAAGCTTGTAATACAGATCCTCAGTTTGGGAGAAGATCATCCTCTAAGTTATTACTTGTGAGACAGGATCTTTAGCAAGAGGCAAAACAGGAGGGAAAGCGTCTGACTTTCAAAGATGTCCTTGCAATTTTAAGCATACACTTGTTTCTCAAAATACACATTTATTTATACTATAGTAAAAATATATCTGCCACTCCTGGGAAAATGAGATGTTCTTACCATGTTTTTCCAAGTGCTGGCAGCAACTATCTACAAGCCGGGGAACCTGCCTGTAAATAGGGTTCAGGCTTAGTTTCTTATCTCTTGCCTTTTCTTTCTTGCTCTGGGCTTCTGCTGGCAAAGAAAGCTGAAGAGCTTCTAACAACCGTGACTGATTGTCATCAAGATCAGTAATAGAGTCCACAGACATTGCGCCCTGTAAAATAAACATGCATGGACAATCAGTATGGCTGGAGAAACCTAAAGGCCACAGTACCTCATCTAACAAAGAAAAAAATTTTGCCTCCCTGCATTTTAAACAAACTAATATAAAAATACAATTTGCTATACTGCTTTCATAAAATAGTCAAGTTATAATACCAGTGTAATGGATGGAAAAATGAGGACAGTAACAATGCTATTATTACCATACCACAAGAAAGACAAATTAGACACTAAAAAAAAAAATAGCTTTACATTCATTTGGCACACATTTTTATTACTGTAAAAAACTGGATATACTTCAGGACAAGGATGAGTCAGGGTTTGAGTGTGCAACTCAGCCATACAGTGTTTATGTGCATGAAGAGATATATGCATTTTTGAACCTGATTCCCTACTTCTTCCACCCTTTGGGCAATTATATCAGTACAAATTACGCAAATACATTTATATCTGTACACCATATATAGTTGACTAATTACACCAATTGATTTGCCTCAGAGATTGAAATAAAACTGTGTTATCACAGAAAAAGACACACCAGAGGAAGTACAGAGATAATATTTTTTGGATAATTCTACTTCATGTATCTTAAAGTCATTAATAGTCCAATGAAAGCTTTGAACAATATGTTTCAATTACAGGAAAGCATAAACGTTCAAGCAGTTGGTAAGGGCCAAAGTAGCACAAGCAGCATGAGGTTTATGGCATTTTTCAATGTTCACACTTGAAAATGAAGATTAGTTTTTTTCAAACCACAACATTATTGTTATTTCAAAACAACTGTTTTCCTCATAGTTGATCAATTGTTATTAAACTTACCGTGCAAAAATATTTTAGGGGACATCTAGGCTTATAAGTAATAATACAAATAACTAAAAAGAAAAACTCGATTTTTAAATCTCATTAAAAATATCTATTGTATATAATTTTCTTTCCTTCTGTAAAAAAGGATACACTTTACCATAACCTAAAATGTACTGCACAGGTATCCAGCATGCTATTTTAAGAAATAATGAAGAAAATGTAGGATTTCCATTCAAAACTTTGTTGAGAACTCTAATTTCTTCAAAGCAAGCTCTTCTGCTGGCAGGTATTTCACAGACTGTTGACAAGATCTCTATGTTTATTAAATGGGAACTGTTCAACTGAAAGGGATTACCAAGCTCCAGAAGTGTTGTCTTCCATCAACCTAGAAAACTGAGCTTTATAAAAATTTCCATCTTGCAGGCAACTCAAACAAAGTCCACTGAGATTTGAAATGAGTTTTAAAAATTTTAGTTCATAACATCTAAAGGAAAGCGTCTAATTTATGGGGGATAGTCCTGTTTCTCATAACTCATGGAAGACTTATGAAAAAAAAACACAGCGAAGTTTTTAGATAATTTTTTTGACCCACATCTCTAAATAATTACTAGACTCTTTGGAATGCAACTTCTATCTTGATTTCTGATGTTTCTCAGAAATACATTCGCTTGATTCCCTTTACCATTTCCTGCCAAAAAGAAACAAACAAACAAAAAAACCAGACAAGATTCTCTGGCTGTGATATGTGTTTGTAGAATTCCTAGCTGAACTACTTTCCTATTTTCTTTTTAAAGATTTGGGGTTTCAGACATCAAAATTAGTTGACTGACACTGAAAATCCTAACACCATCCTCACCACTGCAGTTCCCAGGCAGCTCCTCTACAACAGGTGCCCATCTTTATACCCTGCACTTGCTGGTCCTTCCCTGTCTGCAAAACACCCTCACCTCATGAATCATTATTATCACAGAGTCACTTAAGTCGGATTCAGATCCCTAAAATAGATGTAAATACAGTCAGTTCTCCATTATCCTTGGGCACTTTATCAAAGTTGTGGATTAACTGGGACATTGAGCTGGCTTTAGGAAGAATGACCTTGAGTTCAGTGGCTGAAGTACAGCACTACTTGGCCATACCAAGTCCAGGCCTGCTTCACCATGCTGAGCTCAGAATCTGAATAAACTGGGCAAGTCTTAAGATGAGCACAAAGAAACAAGAAGAAAAGTGGAGATTAAAGAGTAGATGGAAAGAGCAAAATGAAAATGAAGGCCAGGCGGACAGGTGTGGAATGTAGGTCAGCCAAAGTTTATTTTTTAAGGGCTTTAGAAACCAACATTTCTTATGAAAAGATAAGTGATATTACAGAGTATGGATGGGATCAAGTACTAACCATGGCAGATCCAGTTTCACTCTAAACATTATGCTGCTTCAGTAGTAAAGCGGTATGACTGAGCTCCTGACACACAAATGAATTTTGGCTGTATAATATATCTAAATAATATGTTAACAAAGAGTCTAGAGTATTCTCTAGAATACGCATGTAGAAAGTATCTTGCAGGATTACCAGGCTCTCAATATCCAACTGCTGAGCAGAAATACTACACAGAAAATGAAACTACAGTGATTTCAGTCTGGTTCTTGGAGGAGAGAGAACCACAGCACCGATACCATGGGCACTGCAGGCAGCATTACTTTATCTCCCTTATTAAGAGCCTCAGCTGAGCATTTAAATTAGACTCACTGGAATATGCAAAAGTGAATGACACAGTTACAAGGAATTGAATGGCACATTTACAAACCACCTCTTCAATTTAAGTTTAAAACACTAGCGTGTTTTGTGGGCAGGACTGCACTCCAGGTGTCTGCAGCATTTGTGTGAGAAACTTGTTGCATCAATTGTATGAATCAACTCTTTTTTTTTATATATATGTAAACATATGCCTTGACAAAGTTGAAAATAGTGTAACTGAGGCACATTCCAGAGAGAAAATGGCAGCTCCCTTGCCATCATACTGCCCATCTTAGTCAACTCTTACTTCTCTGTAAGTGAACCATGTGCTACTACAGCCTCATGACTATGGACTAAAGACTCAAGTTCAACACCCTGAAAGCTGCAATCCTGGTATTGAAACAAAATGCATGCCAAAACCCCATAGGCTTCTAGGAACTTGGTCTTGATGGACCTCTATTCCTTGGACCCAGCTTCCTAACGCTCGCTGGCTGTTCAAATAAAAGTTAGAGATCATATCACACTTTGTGAAAAGAACAACAGATGACCCATATCTAGACAGATGAATTATCTTTCATATGAAAACAGGTTCTGAAGCCAATGAGTGTATACAGTGCACTTCTACTTTTTTTGTCAGTGCTTATGCCAAACTCTGAAAGAAGTTGTCAGATTTCCCTTCACACACAAATTCAAGTGTACTTTGCACTTGTGTGTGAGAGCAACTGCATGTTCATACGGTCTAGAGAGGCCAATAGATGTGTACTATGTGTTTATAATAATGCAAACATCTTCAAATATCATGTCCTCAGCTCTTTGCAAACAGACTGTTGACACTTCAAGTATAAGCTTCAGCTGACAGCTAGAGAGAAAGAAGATAGGCCATGTGGCTCTTGAACCTTCTCTTAATCTGCAATTTACTCCAGATCTACTCCTCTTAACACTGCATCTTATAGAGCCCTACCTCACATTTCTCCAAAGCAGGTTTCATCCTTGGGAGAAGAAGGTTAGGATCCTACAATAATATTTTATTTTCTGGGGTCTGTTCTTGTATCCTAAATTCCTTCTCAGATTACTTAACAGGAGTTTTTGTTTAAAGTATTTTACCATGTGTTTTTATCTCCACTGCAATACAAAATTAAAAAGCAATAATTTTAGAACCTCTATTGCACGGACAACTCGACTCAAAAAAAAGAAAAAAGAAACAAAAGATTTATAATACTGTTGCTAGCTGCAGCACTGGAAAACTGGAAATCTCTGAGTTCAGAGCATAAAATTTACTTACAAGGAACAGAACCCTGCAATCAAATGGTCTACCAGATACCTGTCTTGCGTGCAGGATTAACATTCAAACCAAAAGACTGCACTGTGTTCTGCTGCCAAGGGCATTTTCTTAGCATATATACAGAAATTTATTTTGAAGAGCCTGGTACAAATTTACTCTGATAACTTCTTATTTACCACTGAGGACATGATCTGAATTAGGCCATGGGGACTTTTATTAATATTAGGACAGAGATTAATAGTTAATTTATTCCCAATTTTATGGAGCTAAATTAACAAAAGCATACGTATAAATATCAATCACACAGATTTAGTCTTCCCCAGCTAAAAAAAAAATAGGTGGAAGATGGATGGAATTTATTAAATCTAAAAGAACTAAACATAAGGAGGTAGATAAAGAGAGTGAGTGGGAGGACTTCTAAATAATCTCTCTGTCACTTTGGGGTCTGTAACAGATTTGCACCGTCCAAATGATCTTTTCCAATCAGCACCGGAGAAAGAAGATTTCCACTACAGGGAGGGTTTTCTGGTATTCACCAGGCTGGCCTCCACTTAAAAGATCACTGTTCAAACACAACAGAAGAAATATTCCACAATCCACAAATACAATTTTTTTTCTGCACCAGCTATACCCTCCACAGAGCAACAGGCACATACGATGTTGTTATGGGGGTACTTACACGCCTCCTTGCTCGTGGTGCTGGCTCCGGCGTGTTAGGAGAAGTGGATTCGTTCGGTGTTTCTGAGGTGGAGCTGAGAGATGAGTTACTGCTGGAAAGTTCTTTGTTCTGCCTTTTTGTTCCAAACGGTAAGAGAAAGGCCACAAAATCTGAAACATCTTTTTGCTCTTCTCTCTGAGAGTCTTGCTTGAGCTTGTAGGCCCGGTCATTAGCAATCACTTGGGACAAAGGCATTCCAAAAGCCTGGGGAATAAATTCTGCAACAAAAAAGTTAATATTTACTGAACATCTGATATTTATTTAGTACAGAAAGAATTCAGTATTAAGCTGTTAAAAAGAAAAACAATCTGAAGTCTCTTTAAATATATAATAATTCCAATGAGGTACAGGACTGCACAATAACAACAACATTCAAACAATAAAATAATAGTGGACAAGTGCCAGATAATTGTAGTTCATGGTATCTGACTCCTGTTTCCAGTTGGATTGCGCACGATGTACCACACAGAATCTTGGAAAATCAATTGGGAACAGAACTAATACAGATCTTAACTTCCACTGAAAGCAACTGGAAGTCAGGCACCTTTGGCTACATCTAGATGGTGCAGACAGCCATCAGAGGCTCTGGAAACCTAATCCTAAGACTGGGGAGCCTGGCTTGAACATGCCACAGCTCTCATGTTTCAGACCCTTTCACCAGGTTTGTTTCTCACAGATGCTGCAGGACACTGGAGTCAAGGGGTATGAGCATATGCATGGGTCTCATCACAGGTCAGGAGGGTGTGCACCTACCTGTACAGGGTGTTTGTAAGTGCATCCACTATCCAGATCAAGCCTTCAAGGATATGGTTTTAATTATATACAAGAACTATACTCTTTTGACAGTAGTATACATCCATTCCACATCAACGTAACTGTAGAGTATATACATCAATATAGCTGGAATGTATGAAACCAGCATATACTTAGGTCTTAAAGCTAAAATACTCAAATGTTTTACAGAACAGAAAAATGCTTCACAGTGAATCAGCCTACAACTAACACTTAAATTCTCACCATTAAGTTTCAAATGTGTACCTATTAAAGATTAGCAGAATCAAAACTATTGGGTCAGATTGCAAATCAGAACTGATTTGTGTTCAAATGCAATGAAAAAAATAGCTACTGAGCCTATTCATCCTGGTGAAAATGGGTGCAACTTCTACTAGATTCCAGCTTCAGACCTGCCCATATCAGGAATAAGTAAGGCACTAGAGATTAAAAGCAATTTTATTTCTAATATTAAAAAGGAACAAAAAAAGCAAACAAAAATCCTTACATATCCAGCCTCTTTTCTGTTACAACTGCCTAAATGATTAAAGGCCAAAGTACCTCCTGGGATTGAGTCTGACTATATCTTTGATGACACTTTCAAATTTTATCTATGTTTACATTATTATTAAGATTAAAGTAAGGCATTGGAAAGAACAGTAAGTTTTACTAATCTTGAGTGAGGGTACTACTGTCCTATCATACTAAAGAGACAAGGGCCTGTTCTGATTTGCTGAGAAACATTACTGCTCTTCAGAAATATGAAATGTTAAGACATGAACTAACTTTGGTGGCCAGACAAAACTAAATCAGGAAGTAGATCCTCACATACCAAGCAAGTCTGGAGGTGACCAGTGAGTAGAATGATATCTAAAACTGCCTGCATTTAATTTAGGACAAGAAAGTACATCATCACATGGCTATCAAGCAATGCAGAGATTGCTAGTTCCAGGAGTCCAGAGTTAAGTCCGTCCCTCCTACACCCTGTGGAGTATGACTATAAAATGATAACATTATTAGTATTAAATTTTTTTAGTATTCTGGATTAACTTCCCAATGAACATTTAAGACCACAAGCTTACTCTGAGAACACTTGAAACACACATCTGCAACATGACTCCCCTTCTGACAGTCTAACCAGGCACTTTGTTACGCCTCCAGCATCCGTATTCATCTGTCCCTCCACAACTGAGGCCAAATGAAATCCTGAACAAGAAATATTTACCTGTTTTTGTCCTACAGTCATTTATACTTCAAATGGGGATGGGACAGCAGTACACAGCCTAGTGTTACCCAACAGCATGCTGATGCCATTGATCCTAAACACTGGGATCGACTGGGATGAGATCAGCAGGGGATGAGATTTCAGCACTGCTTCATTAAATGGATTTCATTAAAACAGCCTTACTCCCCAACTTTGTTATGTAAAGGCTGCTATTTTGAGGTAAGTACTGTTCCTCCTCACAAACCTTCAGGTGTGGGATGCCAGTTTTTTAATTGCTTTTGTTCAACATGCTTGTAAAGCGGTGAAAGGACACAGAGCCTCTACTCTATGCTGCTTTACTGTAGGCCTCCTTCTCAGAGGACATGAACCACTTCGCTGATTTCTCAATGTCTGGCAGAGATGGGGAACTGGATGAAAACCAACTGGCTGATTTTCAGACTAAATACAGATGGAAGTGATGCTGGCTGGCAGTGGTAATTACGTTACAGAATTGGCAAAATCAGTAACTTTTTGTTCATTTGTTGAAATCAAGAGAATTGGTTGCACCCACCACAGACCAGATACAGCCTCAAGTTCCCAGCAAACTTCTGTGTGTGTGGTGTGTGGTGGAGGGGAGCACGTTTTACACTCGCCCCTCCCCACCCTCCTCAGAAGTATTCAATTCCAATAATTTCCGTGTTGGACAGGTAATGACACGTCCATTAGAGTGAATGCCAGCCCTTCTGAAGTTTCAGATTCATTAGAAAAAAACAGAGTTGTAGTCATACAAAGTCATGCTACCCCTTGAGGGAGTGGGAAGGGGCACTGACTCAGATGTAAGATGTGTAGGTTTGAGGTTCTAGTCTCACAATCCAGGTAGAAGTACCAACTGCCTATTTGCTGCTGTAGGGTAGGGATCCCTACTGTTGGAGTTGTTTCATTTGTATGAAGAAATGTTCCTTAGAGCAGGAGCTCAAACTTAGGTCTGTTGTATACTGCGTGAGTGCCATGGTCACAAAGCTACTTAAGTTACTCTCTGTAAGCTCAATGAAAGTTTGATCACTTTTTCAATTAGGGGAGTGGTCTGCTTAAAAAGAAATTGTGGAGATAGCACTGTGCAAAAATTGGAAACAACATGGCAGACTGGGCAATCACCTTGGAAATGCAGACTCACATGTTTATCCTGAACAGAAGCATACAAGGACTTGACATTTGATCTATTTTGTTTTGAGTGCTTACTGGCACAGGAGTTGTGCCAGTTGTGTTGAGCTGTTTACTGGGCAATTTGCTACTTTGGAGAAGTGCATCATTTCTCTTACCAGAAAGTCCATCTTGCAGCTGAGACAAGTTTTTTTTTTTTTTTTTTTTTTTTGCTCC